>JAWNPI010000109.1:16945000-17077500 GCA_035047625.1 Drosophila mettleri
AAAAAAAATAAATAAATAAAAAATACAAAAAAAGAGAACAAAAAAAAAACTTAATGTTAGAGCATAAATGTGTGTGTAAATGTTTAAATGTAAATGTAAAATGCATAGCAGTAAGCTCTAAAAAACTCGTAAAAAAAAAAAAACAAAATAAAAATATTTGTAAAAATTAATATTGAAATCTAAAAAAAAATATTAATAATTTAGCTGACGATTTAAAATGTATTTTAGTTCGTTCGTTTCAAGATCTGCATATTTATATGTTTTGTTTATTAAGTAATTAATAATTTAGTAAGTTTCACTTTTTTCTGTTTTTGTTTTTTTTTTTTTTTTATTTAATGAATCTACCTGCGTAAGTAGCCAAGTAATGAACATAATACTTTATTTTAGGCTTCGATATATATACTATATATATATTTTATTCTTTCTTACATTTACTTAACGATTTCATTTTAGAAATGCTATATATTTTTTATTTACTTAACTTAAAGTAAACACAAATCGGGAGTATTGCAAATTATAAATGTTTGAATAAGCAGACAACAAAAAATAAATAAAATTAATAAATAAAATAAAAGAATACAGAAAACGAACATCTGTTAGCTGTAATTGTAACAGGTAAACCTAATTTTAAAAGCATAAATAAAAAAAAACAAAAATATATGAAAAAAGTATATATATATATATATATATATATATATATATACATATATATGTATATACTATATAAGTGTGTAAAGAAAAAAAATGCAAGAAAGAAAAAATAAAAACGTGATTTCAAAGCAATGACAAACTGTTTTTTTATACCCCGTATTTAGGTTAGGTTGATCAGTTCGAAGTGTCCAAAGTCTCTCTTCGAGTTTTGCTACTTAATTTTATTTCTTCTCAATTTTTCGTTATAAGTTCCGTTAAATTTTGAATTTCCCTTAAATTACAGAATTCCTATAAAGCTCAAATTAAACTTTGAAAATCCGTTAAATTACAAAATTCTAATTAAATTTTGAATTTCCGTTCTTTTACAAAGTTTCGTTAAATTCAAATTTCAAGTTAAATTTTAAAATGTAAATCAAATTTTGAATATCCATTCAATTTAATATTTCCGTTAAATCTCAAAATTGCGTTAAATTTAAAATTTTGAATTTCCGTTAAATACCAAAATTCCGTATAATTTCAAAACTCAAATTAAGTTTTGAATTTCCGTTAAGTCTCAAAGCTCAAATTTAATTCAAATTTCCGTTAAATTAAAAATTTAATTTTGAATTTCCTTTAAATATGTGAATTCAAATTTTTTTAAATTTCAAAATACCGTTATATTTCAAAATTGAAATTATATTTTGAATATCCATTAAATTAGGCACATTAATATGTGAAAATCTCTTACACAATTACGTTTCCATAGCACAGCCTAAGATGCAGCCGCAGCGCTGCCGCCGCATAACTGCGCAGTACGCAGAACTCGAGCATATGCGCGCATATGCATGTGTGTGTGTGGATGTGTTGTTTGATGTTAATGAATAAATGAAACTTTAATTAATTGGTATTACAGCTCAAAGGATTTAGTATTTGTTACTATGAGAATTGAAAATATATAGCTGATACATATATATATACAAATATGTATATACATAATCAATGTATTCCCTTTCCAGCCCCATTTTATTCTTAATAAATAAAAGGCATTTGTATTTTTCATAGTTTTGTTTATTTGCAAGCTAAACATATGTTGGTTTTGTTTTGTTGTATTTTTTTTTTTTTTTTTTAATCCATTTTTACTCATAATTTTTATAGTAGTTCATAAAAAATGCTTTGCTATAGATGTTAAAAAAAAAGTTATTCTTACTCATATATATATATATATATATATATATATATATATACATATATATATATATATATATACATATATATATATATACTGTGTGTTAAGTGAGAGCAAAAAGAAGTGTGTGTGTGTGCGAGAGTAGAACGCATAAAATGATGCACGGCTGCTGCTACGGTATATCCAGCTCCCCCGGCCCCTTATCAAATATATATATATATAAATTATATATATATATTTATATATAATTTATATTTATGTATATATAGCAACATTTTTGGGTCTGTTCATAATTTATCATAGACATGTAGAAGAAATATATTAAAGCAAGTGATCGAAGTCGAATGTGTAGCAAAATGCACAGTGAGAAAAAAATCAAGTGAATTGCATAACTTATATATTTAATAATAATTAGATGTAGGCTTTACCATTATAATAATAATAATAATAATTAGAATCATGATAATAATAATAATAATAATAATAATCGCTTAAACACTAAAATACAGAATGCAGTTGCAAGAAACGAATAAAGAAAAAAAAATTTGATTTAGTAAACAATGCGAAAGTATATTATTCATCATGGATAGCAAACAAATTTTTATTTAGATTAAGAAGCAGCTAAATTTATTAATAATTTTTTCTTTTTCATATTTTTTTTTTATAGTTTAAGTTTCTTTTGCATTGTGGCTAGTTAGAAAATTACAAAAATTGCATAAAAGTTTTGTTTACTTATTAAATTGTGTTTTTTGCTTTAAAGTACAGTTAATCATTATTAGAGATGGAGTTTGATTTCAACCTGCAGCTGCATTTTACAATAATATATTTTTATTAAACTATAATTATGTTTAATTCAATTGTGTGAGTGTTGTATGCACATATATATATATGTATGTATGTATGTATATATATTTATAAAAAGCTTTTCTGTATGTTTATGTGTGTGTGTGTGTGTGTGTTTCCCTTTGTTTGTTTGACATTTTGCTATTACTTTATACAAAAAACAAAAAAAAAAATGATTAAATAAAAATAGTATTTGCATAAAGTTGCACAATTTGTTATTGTTGCAGCTTGATAGATTATTAATATCATAATTTTCAATTTAGCAAAATGAATCGCTCAATTACAGATGAAAAGCTGGAGTAGCTGGAGCTTCTGTAAAACATTTACGTTTTTCTACATTGTTTATTATTACTATTGTTGTTTCCTAAATAATAGTGTCCAATGAAATATTTAGAGTTCGATTTAATTATGTATATTACATATCATTCATAATTTTATTTTTAATTTGTAATCATCGTTGAAATGTTGCACAAAATTTTGATACGAGTGTTTTTAGCTGTTGTTTCTGCTGCTTGATATTAAATATTATTAACATAACACAATTATTATTATAATTTTTTATTATTATTATATTTATTTATTTATTATTTTGTTGCTGGTTGCTTGTTGCTTGTTGCTGTTGTTGGTTTAGCTGCATATCCGTGTGGCCATTGTTGTTGTTTGTTGTTCCATGTGTCGTGTTGCCTGTGTCTGTCTGTATGTCTGTCTGTCTGCGATTGCTGCTGTTCGTGCCGCAGTTGTGTTCTTGTTGTTCATATTCGGTTTCCGGTTCTCTGTTTCATTTTGTTCTCTTCATTCTTTTACAACAATTGGCAGCAAGGAGAAGGCTTCGCCGGCTCTTTCACGTCCATCTGACGTTGTTTCTTGCGTGATGAAATATCCCTGATTAGATCGAAAAATACCTGCAGAAGAGCACATGGATATAGGTTAATAAAATGGCTGACAGTATTTTTGATGGTTTTGCATTATTATTCATGTTTACGTTTTTGGGTTAATTTTGTTCTAGAATTACATAATTTTGAAAGTGTCTAAAACCGAAAGCAAAAAGTTTCATACACCAGAAACCAAAGTTCAAAAATTAAAAAAAAAGAAAAGAGAAGAAATCAAAAATATAAGAAAACACAACAAAAGATAAAAAAGAAGCAAATAAAACTACTTAAACAATATGCGGGGCGTTTTTGTTTTTAAATATGTGGAAATATATATGCCTCTACAAAAACGACATATATGTATTTACCAAGGCTGCAAACCAAAAGGAAACCGCAAGAGTATGAATGATTCAATCCACTGCCTCGGCATGGAGCTTCGCCAAATTAAGTAATTCATTTGAATAAACTCAACTCAATTTGCTAAGTTTTGTAATATTTGAAAATGTTTAAAGCGTCACAGTTCGGTTTGCAGCCCTCTAACTACTTCGACTTTTAAATTCGGCTAAATTTATCAGAAATAATTTACATAGGTTTACAATATATGTATAGAAATATGTCATTTGTTGAGTCTTTACAGTCTAGTCTAGTTGAAATCGAATTATTGTGTACCCAATGCAATTCGTTTGCGTAATATTTTTTCAACTGATAAAGATAAGACTTCAATAAAGCTAAAAGCATAAAGAGCAATTGTTTTGCGAAAGCTAGTTTTATGGCAAATGTAATTATTTATAGATGAAAAGCAATATATCGATAATATGCAATCGATATATGTGTTATGCATTTCGTCTTTGAAGGTGAAGAAAGTATTTATTGGATATTCGCTTAAAGCTTATCGATGTATAGGTTATTGATTTTGTCCTTAAATCTAGACAAAACCAAAAGTAATTATATATATATATATAAATATATATATTATCGATTTATTCTTTGAAACTAATGAAAGCTATATATAGATTTATAGCAAATTTAAATCGTGTTTAAAGTAAACTAACTTTCCCTATTAAATGTGATTAGTTCAGTTCATAAAAAAAAATATTATCGATATATTTGTTATTGACTTAGAGTTTAGAACTAGAAAACCCATACATTTTTTCGTTATTTATTATAGACAAATATGCTATCGATGCATGTCTTTGCGACTTAAACTTTAAAACCAAAAAATAAGTAAAATAAAATTTATATCTGAAAACTACTTCGTCTGCTCAATTTCGACTCATCTAGTTCAAAAAGTCGCACAAGTCCGACTTAGAAAGTAGTTAGTAGATATTTATTTATTTATAAATATAATTATAAACATGCTGGACTCGATGGGTTGAGTTAGTTAAGAGCAGTTAACCGATATGTAAGATCTTTCTAGTTGTTATTAGTGTCGTTTTTGTTGTTGTTGTTATTAGTTAATAGTAATTAAAAGTAGAGAGATCAAAAGTTAATAAAACTAGCTAAATCAAAACGAAAATCATATAATATTAAGTAAAAATTGTTGTTGTTAAAACCAAAGTAGAGTTTAGTGTTGCAAAAAGCCAAAAGCGTAAGAGGGCAAGCTACGAAAGTACTTAAGGGATATTACAGTATATAGGTATTACGCTAAGTTTAATCTGTATTTGTCTGTGTGTGTGTGTGTGAGTAAGTGAGTGAGTGAGTGAGTGGATGTATGTGGGATTTTTGAATAATTGCCTTTTGTTTGGATTGTAATTGAAATATATATTTAATTGTTGTTTCGTATGCACCTAATGCCTAAAGTAGGGTACACTTAAGTCTCCGCTTCTTGCATCTATCTTTAGCACGCCCGCTCGTGGCTTTCGAATCTTCGGTTTTTCGTGATCTTATTTCGCGCATCAAATCAAAAAATACCTGCAATTGTGATGGGAATAAAACATACATGTACGCATATATATATATCTGTTGGAATATGTATATATATTAAGAGATTGTTGTTGTCATTCACTTTGCTTAAGGATAGCGCTAAATAAACAAAAACGTGAGTGTTGTTAGTGTTAGACAAATTATTATTATTTTATTTTTGTGTGCCATATTTAGACATTGAATTGCAGCATGTGAGAGATACATTGACGCGCTGGCAATACGAAAATGAAAATAAACTAAATAATATAAAATTATAATGAAATTAGAACACTTAATATTAATATTTAGCCCAAGTCGATAGACAACAACAAACAGTGTTGTAAAGTTTAATACAGTTTGTGCTTGTTCAAATGTTATCGAAAGCGATTTCAAAATTCCATTCAAATTTCAAACTCAATTTGTTTCTCCTTGAAGCTCAAAATATTTTTCATTTTTTAATTTAAAATGAATGTTCTTTCTTTTAATAGAGTCAATTGAAATGTAACTAAGCTACCTCTAAGATATTTCCCTAAAAATAGATTTCTATTTTTTTGTCAACTTAAAAATATTTCGATAAAGTTCATGAAAATTTATCAGCAGCAAAATATAAAACGAAAAAATATAATCAACAATAACTCTACTTTCGATCTCATGTGGGAGGTATTTTTTTTAAAGTTCTTCATTTATTTTATTTAATTTTATGGAATAGAAATATTAATCAACAATTTCCAATATAATTTTTTATTTTTAGTATCAAAAAGAAATTAATAAAATAAATTGCAAGAAGACTTATATTAAGTATTATTTCTTACTTTAATTTTAACTATTTCAACTTAAAAATTTTGAGTTTTCAATTTTTAATATGATCTAATTTTACAACAAATAAAATTTGTATTTTTTTTCAGATTTTTCTCTTTACTTTGATTTTGTATAAGTTTATATAAATATTTTTTAATCTTTCTTTATAATTTTCATTATTATATTTATATATTTATACTTTTTATTGTTACAAATTCTTGTTTTATTTTATTCTTTAATTTGATTTATTTGAGTATCTTCTAAAAGATATTAAATGAAATAAAACAAAATTACAAGATAATCCTTGGAAAAGCAGAGTTAAAAATGTTTTAAATGAAAATCTATAAAATATTTTTTTTATATAACTTATATTTAGTTTGCATTGTATAGTCAGCCAGAGCATTTGTGAACTCACAAACTGTTCATGGCATAAACTCTTGGAACTGATTAGCTATATTTTGCTTGATAAGTGTGTGTCGTACAAAACAACAAGTGGCCAAAAAGTGTTTGGCAAGAGATTTGCCAATGTGCCAAAAGCTTTCGATAAGCATACAAAAGGTGAATCGTAACAGAAGAAAGAAGAGAACTGTTATATGAGTGAAGAAGTTGTTATTGTTGTTGTTGTAGTTGCTGCAGCTGATTACAGTGTGCGCTAATCACAAAATACAAAAACACACGGAAATAAAAATAAAAATAATTATATATATAATTATATATATATATATATATATATATATATATAAATATATTTAAAAAAAAAAATAATAATAATAATAAAAAAATGTGTGCAATAAATTTTTGCATTTCGTTTTTCTAATATTCGTATCTTTCTTTCATAATGATAACTTGATTGATTATCATTTGGGTTCTCTTGCTTTAGCCAATTGTTGAAGAGCCCCCCTTAAAAAAGTCTCTGCAAATGTTTACATTAAATATTCATATATATATATATAGAGAGTTTTATGTTTGATTATATTCGATTCAGATCGCGCAACATATATGTATATGGAGAGGGAGATCGCTGCAGCTGCACTTACCTTGTCCACATTCTCACGCGTCTTGGCCGAGGTCTCCACGTAGGGCACGGACCATTGCTGCGCCCGCACCTGGCACTCGTTGAGTGGCACCTTCCGTTTGTCATTTAGATCGCATTTGTTGCCCACCAGCAGGAACGGTATGCTCTCATCATTTTTCACCCGCAATATTTGTTCTCTGCGTGGCCGAAGAAGTCAGTTAATCGCTAGATCAGGCGCCTAAAATGCTTATCAAATGCCACGCCATGCCATGACTCACAGCTCGCGCACTCAACTTGTGAGTGGCCGGCCCACGTATCGCGCCTGCTGAGCCACACCCGGGCACACACGTTCATAATTGTCATATGTCAGTTAACAGGCGCCGTCAACCCCACTGCCATTATGCCTCTCTGCCGGTTTCAATTGAGTTAAGACTCGCTCGCCCTCTCGCTCTACCTCGCAGCATCGAATGAGGTCAATGGGAGCATAAAAACTTGCGCCAAACGCCCACAATTCAGGACTAAGTTGATTAGCAGCCAACTATCGAGCAAGTAGCGCAAACTATCGATAGTCTTGCTCTATGCATAAATCAATTAGACGAACGAGCAGCACAAAGCAAGGCTCCATAGCATTCAAAATTATAATACAATAACTAAAAACTTTTAAAACTTATTTTAAAATAGATTTTATATCGATAGTTTCTTGTGTCAGCAGAAGCAGAGTTTGAGAAGTTTTCAATTGAGAATTTTAAAATTTGAGCAAGAAATTGTATTGCCAAGTTAAGCAACTAAGTTTATAAAATAAAATAAATAATAATAATATATATATATATATATATATATATATATATATATATATATATATATATATATATATATATATATATATATATATATATATGGACTTCAGTCTTTAAATTTGATTTAGGAATGATTTCATATCGATAGTTTCATGTGTCAGCAAAAGCAGAGTTTGAGAAGTTTTCAATTGAGAATTTTAAAATTTGAGCAAGAAAATGTATTTCCAGGTTAAGCAACTAGCTTTATAAAATATATATATGACTTTCGTTTTAGGTAAAATTAAGTCAAGGCGACACTTAGATATTGTTGCTATCTAAGTTCCATATGAGTGACTAAATAGATAGTCAGCCTGCTGGCATAAATTACTAAGAGATAAATTGTCATCAAGATAAGCAAACTCCACTTATATCAGAGTCTATAAAGCTTATATATAAAGTGTTCTTCAACTATTTGAGTTTGTAGATTAAGAAATGTATATCTCTTATATATAAAGCCTTCCTCAACTGTCTGTTTTCAAAGTTTTAGAAACATGTATCCAACTGTCATATATTATCAGGCTGCTCTGGCGCACTTGAGGTCTATTTTCGACCATGCTTAACACTCGACGATTTTAGACTTGGGGCCGCTAATTAGACAGCACTTGGCAGAAAGGGAGACCCCGTTTAGGCACACTTGTGGCTGACATGGCTTGGCGCACGCACACACTTGACACACTTGATACACTCACCTGAATTCCTGGGTGGCCTGGAAGCTTTCGTCGTCTGTGATTGAAAAGACGCAGAGGAAACCTTCGCCGCTGCGAAAATAATTATCTCTGATCGCTGCATAGTCCTCCTGGCCGGCTGTGTCTAGTATATCTATTTGTACTTCCTCGCCATCGAGCACAACCTGACAGTGGGAGAGATGGATGTCAAGATGAGATATGATCTTTGGCCAAATATCGGGCATTGAACTGAACTGAACTAAATTACCTTTTTCCTATAACTATCGGCCTTGGTGGGCTCGTAGTCCTCGACGAACTCATCGTACATGAACTGCAGGGTGAGGGCCGATTTGCCAACACCGCCGCTGCCCACCATGATGACCTTGTGGAGCGCCGGGCCGGCGGTCGGTTTCTTGCTCATTGCGATGGAACGTGTTAAGAGGGGAGGGGTGGTGGGGCGGGGCTGCTGTCTGGGCGGGATTAAGATGCGCTGTACACAGATTCGTCTCTTTGCCAAACGCTCGCTGGCTCGCTCTCAGTCAGTCTAGTCTCTGCCGTTGGCCGTTGTGTTGTGTTGTGTTGTGTTCTTTGTGTAACTGTAAAGGCGAAAGCGAGAGAAAGATATTGTTAGCTATTTTCAATTGGGCTTCCTGTTTTTGGGACATGGCTAAAATAGCCGGCGACAGGCAGTTGCCGTTGACTCTTGAGTCATTCAACCGCTCAACAATTGAACCATATAAGGCCCCTATGCCGGGGCTATTGACTCGCTTTGTCTCTCGTGTTTCATAACCAAGCGCAGTCGTGTCTTACATAAGCCTAGCTGCCACAGTGACACCTGCCTTTAACGGCTGCCATTTACACAGACTTCCTCCATGGCTAACTGTGATCACAGCTCATTAATGGTTTTTTGTAGCTTTCTTTCAGCTTAATTGCAACAAACAAAAACTAGATTAAGCCAAACCAAACGAGATTATTTAACGACTTTTGAATTTGTCAACTATTTTTTCCATATATATATATTTTTTTTTTTGTTTATATTGATCAAATCAAATGTGGTTCGAATAGGCCATGGGACAACTAGTTCGATGCATAATAGAGCTGCCTTAGGTCTTCAAAGCAATTTCGACATGCATAAATTGATAAATATATAAAATATATATTGACATATATATATATATATATATATTGACAAATTGGCAAATGAAGCATTGCAGCACATATGTAAGTGTGCGCTAATGGGCTGTGAACAACTGCAAGATACCCTTTACCCAGCTAAGCTGCCACTTAATCATTGTTATGAGAGCTCTCAATTAAAATTTATTTATGTATATATATATATATATATATATATATATATATATTTGTATCTGTATCTATATCTATATCTATATCTATATCTATATCTATATCTATATCTATATCTATATCTATATCTATATCTATATCTATATCTATATCTATATCTATATCTATATCTATATCTATATCTATATCTATATCTATATCTACATCTATATATATACATATATCTGTAATGTCGTGCTCAGCCAGCATTTCGGTTTACCACAAACACAGGGTATTCATCAAAAGTGCAAAAAAAAATTAAGGTTGAATGAACTTTTAACACATAAACAAAGCGTGCGAATGGCATAATGCAGAGCTGGCCAAAACCGAACTCAGCAAACTACAACAACAACAACAGCAGCAAAAACAATGGCAACAACAATTTGTTGCTGTTGCTGTTGCTGTTGCTGCTTGTGGCCGCCATTCGCAATTAGCCGCAAGTGACCGACGCGTCGCCATCATCGATTGCAATAAATTAAGGCGTAAAATTGCGTATGGCTGGTTGAAAGGAAACACAGCCACAGAGAATTGACACACTCAAAGAAAACACACACACACACACACACACACACACAGTTACACACTCACTCACACACTCAGGCACAGTTAGACGTACGGTCTGGCTGGCTGATTGACTAGCCACGTGGCCATTTGGCTGCCTGCCAATGCAACAGTGGGCCGAGACAAGAGATCAAGTTTGTTATAAAAAGAACTAAGCCAAAGAGGAGGGGAGAGAAAGGGACAAAAAGAGACAAAGACGGACTGTGAACCCAGAGAGCCAAGCCAATTACATCGCTCGCCATCAGCTGTTGTCATAGATTGATTAGATTTACCGCTGCCAGAGGGCTTGTCTACACTAACGTTTCACTTCTAAATAAGCCACGTAAGGTGAGAAGCGTTCTATCGCCTTGACACCAGACGTCATCGTCTATATGTATGCTCTCAAAATCATAATTATACAATCTGAACCAAAATAAAAATTTATATTTTTAAATACCAAAAAAAAAAAAAGTCAATAATAATCGCAATTTTCAGCTAACAATCGGAACAAATTAATCTCTAATTACTAGCCAATAAATGTGTTTTGGTCATTTCTATTATCTGATGAATGATAAACGCATACAATTTTACTAACGATAATTATCGATTAACTACCCATGGTATTCATATACATTATTCAATTTAGTTTATTTATGACTCCTGCCAACAAAATGCTTAGCAATAACTTTATAAAGTTAGAAAACTTTTTAAAGTTCGACAAAAAAATAAAAATAAAATAAATAGTCGCATATAGTATAATTTGATACAAAAATAATTAACATTTAATAGACTTGTATATTTCATGCAAATCATTAGTTATCGATAACTAAATATTATAATATCAATAATTGATCAGATTTTAGATCTAAAACAACTTTGTCTGACTACAATCTAAATTTCACGATTAAATTTGATAGGAATTTAACTCAATCGAAAATATTTTAATTTAAATATATATATATAATATATATTTATTTTCTGGAAATTAAGAAGTTAACCAAGTGTCTTCAATGAAGATAAAACTATAGGTTTATTAGCTCGATCGGGAAATATAATCGATTCATTTAACCGATTTTATTAAAGGCAAAACACTCAACTGATCAGTCAACTGATCTCTTGATCTCTCAGGAAGAAGTATATACGTCAATGGGCGTTGGCCGAAGCTTAAAGTTTCTATTTTTAAAAACTGAATTTCCAATTAAATTAATCAAAAGCCAAATAAACCCAAAATTGAAACGAAGAAAAAAAAACAAACAAAAAATTCATTCTAACTAAACATTTGTTTTTTCAATGAATTCTTTTCAGAGTGTAAAATTATTGGATTATGTCAGAGTTAGCATATAGTATATGCATTATGATCGTCTGTATGGAGGGATCAAAGCGGAAGAGCAGCTACAAATGTTTATGACGAAAATGATTTATGTGGCCATAAGGTATGTACATATATATATGTATGTATGTAATATGTGTCAGCCAGCGTGAATCAGTTGAGATAATAGCTAACAACAAGTGACATTTGTTTTGGCTAACACTAAAATAAAAAACCCCAAGTAAGAGTGCTCCAGTCGAAACGGCTCGACTAGGAGATACCCTGAAGTCCTTGAGCTGATACAACTAGCAATATAAGTTAACTATACGCTGTGGCTGCAGCATGGGCTTTGCTATGGTAACTTAATTGTTAAATAAGTTTTCTGCTTTGAATGAAATTTTCAGAGCATGTTACTGACAGTGATATATGTGTGTTGTGGCTGACACAGCTATAGTCTCCAGTACTTTAAATATACTTTAAGGGGTGTGGTTCGCCTTCTTCTGCCTGTCGGATACATTTTCACAGAGCCATCATACCCCGATTTGGCATTTTCAAACGGTTGAGGGTATAACAACATATTGTAAATACGAGAAGCCAAAGCAGGGGCGTATTTACTATTTGAAACCGCAGTTGACCCACAAAATAACCAAATGCAATGTGCGCTGCTCAACTGAACTTGAAACGTTTGCGGTTGCTGTCGCCGTTGTTGCCAAATAAGATGAGTTTCGGTTTGACTTTTCCAATAGCGACGCCTGGGAACTGAATAGAAAAACAGCAGCTAGACAGCCCGCAGCATCAGCAGCAACAGCAGCAGCTGTCAAATAAACTAATGTGCGCAACAAGTACAACAAACGAGCAACAAACAAACGACAAGCAACAACTCGACCAGTGCCACGCGGCGTATGAGTAATCGCCGGCAGTCAAACGAGCGCGTCAATCAATAGACGTGAAACGATATAAAAACAAAGCTAAGGGCACACACACGCACACTCAGGCACACACAGCATAGCTCCAAAAACAAAGGAAAATCATCAACACAGAGACTCCCATGCCCAGCTAAGCTGGCGGCTCT
The DNA here is from genome assembly GCA_035047625.1 of Drosophila mettleri. Taxonomy (NCBI): domain Eukaryota; kingdom Metazoa; phylum Arthropoda; class Insecta; order Diptera; family Drosophilidae; genus Drosophila; species Drosophila mettleri. The sequence continues at coordinate 16,958,010 of JAWNPI010000109.1, forward strand.
CTCTTCTCTTCACTTCTCTATCTCCCCCACTCTTTGGCATACAATTGCTCTAAGTGGGTGTGTCCCAACAAAAGATAGCCTAAAGCGTATGCTATAATCCCTCTCGCATTACAGAATGAGCATAATCCAAAAAGGCACATAATCTATATGCTTTCAAAGATTATCGATTATTACAGATAGTTATCGATTATTTACTCAATCAATTTTACGTTGCTCGGCGCAATTATATTTATATATATATACGTTTGTATATGGGCTCGACCACGCCCTTTTCTGACCCACAAAAAACAAAACCAGCATGCCATTAATGCGCCTTTTTCAAAGGGCTCTGGGTTAAAACTAGTCTTATTTGTAAGACATAAAAATGTTTTTTTTTACGACTTACTTCTATTGCGTGTAGAATTCGCAAGAAATCCAGATAACATTTTTATTGCTAATAAAGAAAGTTGACAATATTTCTTTATTCGTTTTTTTTTTATTTTTTGGAATAAAATCAATTTAAATTGAATAAATGGGGACAAAAATCTTCCCTTTTGAGTCAAGCTACAGCTAATAATCTACTTTATCTTTTAGTCGACAATTAATTAATTGTAGTTAGCGTCCAAAGTGCAAGTTAGAATCATGAGCAGATGAGTTATCGAAAAAAATAGTCGAACTTGGTCTGTATATTTTGAATATCTGGAATCTTTTGTGGCTTGGGAGATTTTAAAAGAACGGGCAAAGCTAGCTCACTTCAGCTTGTCGCCCTCGTGAAAAATATGAATTCTTCTGCCTTTTACACACTTTTTAATAATCTATAAGAAAAATCAAATCACTTTATATATATTTTTGAAATAGTGACTCAATGGAAAATAGAATGAGTGTAAATATATATATTTGTATGCTGTTGACAAATGCTTCATACGTATGAAACCGCAATAACGAGTTAACAACTTTTATTTCAATATTACTCATACGCAACGTAAGTGCCAGAAAACGCACTGATAACGTTGTATACTCTTTCATTCATCACACAAATATACTTATATACATATAAATATATATATATATATATATATATATATATATATATATATTTTTTTTTCAGCATTAATGCAATGAATTTCTGATTATCTTTCTTTGGCAATTTTTGCGGTTTTTCTTGCGCAAGTATATTATGGATATCATTATTAAATCTTCCTATAGGTATACATGTGTGTACTTATATATATGTATATATACATATATATATTATAATATGTATTTTATATATAATGTAGGGTATGTATATTGCATATAGTAAATATAATATATATATGTATCTACATAAATATATATTCATAATATATTCTTGTGTTTCAGATGAATATTGGCTTAATTTTTTGTGGTGTGCACCCAGAATAATTGCAGAGCTATAATTACGTTATATATATATATATATATATATATATATATATATATATATATATATATATATATATATATATATATATATATATATATATTTATATATTTATCGCAGTTGTCCCACTTTCACTTAACATAAAGAATAAAAATGAACATTTAGTTAGTAAACAAATTAGACAAACTTGACTATCATAAAATCTCAGTTTTGTTTTCCTTTTGATTATATTGTATCATAAATTATCTTTAATTCAGAGCCCAACTAGAAAGAGTTTGCTAAACTTTCATATATGTTTCTGGCAGTTTCTAGAGGACGCTAACTGCTCAAGTTAGTTAGTTTGGGTTTAGTTTTGATTTTAGTTTGAATTTGAATACAAATTTAAATTCAACTTTCCATGTTTATTTAAGATTAAAATTAAAATTTATTTGATATTAAATAATGATTTTAATTTTAATTAAGTATTATTTTTTTAATATTATATGTTGACTTAGTTTTAATCTCTTGAAATACTTAATTTCCACTTGTTTTTTCACTCAGACCGTTTTTTAATGCTCAGTTAATGTTTGAAAGTTGCTTAGCTCGGACGTCAGCTCATATTTAATTTGTGCCCATTGCGCAAAGTAGAACAAGGCGTCTGTTTAAAATTCTAGGCAGAAATAATACTAATGAAGCCACAGCTGCCTAGATATTACTCAGATCTAGACTTCTCTGCCTTTTTCTGGCTGTTGAAAATGAAAAAGCTCATGTAAGGTTTGGGGAAATAGAGAGATATAAAAAATTATGAAAAGTTGGAACAAATGTGTCAGATCTGATAGATATCACATAAAAGTGAACAAAAAAACTATTCATAATACAATTTTGAAAATATGCAAAATTGTGATAGTTTTTAAATAGACGTGTATATAAAATTTATAAAAACAATTTTTTAATTTTCAACAAGTTTATTAAATTTTTTTTTGGTCAAAAAAAAATAATTTGCACAATAAAGCCAGAAATTAAGAGAAATGAAATCAAAGGCAAATGTTAAAATTAGCAACAAAAAATTTAATAAAAACAAATGGAAACCGCGCTACAAATTGTTTTCTGGGGCACATTTTTCAGAAAATACAAAAAATGCCAAATATACAAAAAATAATAATAATAAAGAAAAGAAATCGAAATTGAAATTTAAAAAAAAAAAAGGAAAAAGCATAACAAAATAGAAGATATATACAAACGTGAAGCAGTGTTTTTTAAACAAATGGAAAAGATTTTCCCAACGTTCTCACTTTTGCATGTCAAAAATAAGAAAAAAAAAAGCAACAGAGGAGAATCGAGCCGCACCGAACAGAGCTCTATTTTTGCCATTTGTTTTGTTTGCGGAAATTAATTTTTACCGTACGCAGGAAAAACAGTTTCACATGTGATGACGTCATTGCGACTTGCTGACAGGCAGACGGCCAAACAATCCAAACAAATAACAAACAATCTAAAGTAATTCCCCATCGAATCTCTACACAAATACTTTTCAGTGGTCCGATCAGAAGTTAATTGATATGCGATTTGCGCATTATAGATATACATATATAGATATCTTTGCTTTGAATTAGTAAATATAATGATTTCAGATTTTAATGTGCTCTTCAATTGCAGGTAAGGATACAAATATTTCTATAATCGTAGTGATATCATTCAGCTCATGTTGAAGATACGTTGAAGAACGTTTGCGAATAATGCATAAAATGCATTGTCCAATGCTCTTTAAATAATTATTACTTTCACTTTTATTTTTATTATTTTAACTTTTATTGCATTTTTTAATAAATAGAACTTTTTTCATGTTTTATATGCTTGTTTCATTGTGTATTATTATAAGATTCATTATTTTATGTTTCTTTTTTTATGATTTTTCTTAATTATTCCATATATTGTTAATATTATTTTGATTTTTACATTTATATTTATTTGAAATGTTTTATTTCGGATTTTTTTTTTTTTTTATATTTATTATTCTTTTTTGATTCTTTTATTTTATTTTTTTATTGTTATTACTATTTTTGTATTATAATAATCTTTATTTATTTCATTTTTAATTATCATTATTCTCTCTAAATTTTATTTTTAATTTTATCATTTATATTGTATTATTTATTTTTCTTATATATATATATATATATATATATATATATATATATATATATATATATATATATATATATATATATATATATATTTATATATAAATACATTTTTTTATAGAACTTTTATTCTACTTTTTAGTGTTTATATTTATTTTGTATTACCTAACTTTAATTTAAATAAAACATAAATTTAAAGCAGAAAAGGGGAAAAGAGGAAGAGTGTATTAAAATTTCGTTATGATTTGATTTTGGGCAACGCTAAGCAAGGTGTCTGTATGTGTGCTTACGACTTGTGTTTGCCATAATATTGGAAACGAGTAGCCAAATATCGACCAGACCGAACCGAATGATATTTATTTGCTTGAAATTGATTTTAAACAGACTCTGGTGCCACAGCAAGCAGCCAATCAGAGTTTTCTAGTTTTCAATCTATCTGCTTTCGGCTTGGCCAATTTATGAAGTAGTTTTAATTTTATATTTTCGCCACGCAACGCCTGCCACAGAGTGTGGCAGCAATTAAATAATATGTACGTATGTATGCAGACATATATATTTATATATATTCATGCACAGACCAAATCGACTATTTATATAGTAGATTTAGCTTTGGTTTACATTTAATTTCTTGATTAATTATTACTCATCGCATTGTGTGTTTAGTATATGAACAAGTTCTAGCTGCTGCATCGCCTTCTACTTCTGCTTCATCTTCTTTTAGCTGAAAGTTCTTTTTTTGGTGGTTGCGCTATGACGTCATCAACAGCTGCCGCTGACTCGCCGAAGCGTTAAATGCCGTGTGAGGGTGTAGTAAGCGCATAAAAGGTGTTCAGACACTGCAACCCCTTGAAGGCACAATTGAAGACTAACTTGACTTCTATGCATATATACACACAGTATGTGTGTGTGTGCGTATTTGTTGATGCCACAAAGTGCAGTCAACTCTTAGACGCGAAACACTCACATATTTCTAAGTAATGTTGAGAGGGTCTCCACAGACGCAGCTCAGCTAGTGCTCGGAGTACTTTGGCGGGTGTTTTGCGTGCGCTCTCTTTGGCCTCGTTCTGATAATCAGCTAACAGTTACATACAGTTCCTATAGACCTGTCCTCGGTTCAGCTCGCCTCTAGCCACGCTCTTAGCGTTGCGTGCGTGTTTTACATGAGTTTCGCTTTGCCTCTTGCCATATTTCTATTTTCCCCGACTCTTTTTGGCCGCCATTTGGTTGGCATTTGCTTTAGATCGTTGTGTTTTTAGTCAACGGTTAAGTTAATGTTCTTATAGTTATGATACCCTGTGACCCAAAAAAAAAAAAGAATAAGAGGAGGGGAGGTTATAAGCTCTTTTGCTGGTTGCAGGTGGCTTATATATATAATATATATATGTATATTTTATCAACCAATTAAAATATATTATATTCGATATACGATATTTAAAATATTATAGAATATTGATATTCTCTATAAAAATATAGTCTGTGGTGCATGATATACGATATGCCATCTAATATCTAATATCTACAATTTACGATCTACGTTGTATGATATGTAATACACGCTCTAACTGAGAGAGATCTTCAATATTCGAAACATGATATACAATACGCTGATCGATCTGCAACCCGCAACACACTATACGATCTAAGATATGCAAGCTACGATCTAAGATATACGATATTCCATCTACACTCTTTGATACACGATCTAAGATGCGCGGTCTGAGAACTAAAATCTATACACGATCTATTATTAACGAATTGCGATCTATGATTCGATATACGATCCAAGAATTACAATCCAATCCAATTTATGGTACACAAAATACACGATATCTACGGTCCGATGTACGATACACCATCAACATCTGCAATTTATGAGACGATATTCTACTTACAATTTACTATCTACGATCTATGATGTGCTATCTACGATGTACAATTTATAGTCAATCCAAGATATGCAATCTACGATCTATAGCTGATATACGCTTTAAAATGTTCGATACTTATCGATTGTGTTAGAAAAACTTTATTGGAGCTTATATTGAACTGAATATAAGCTCCTGAAATCGAAAGAAAGTCTATATTTCGAGTTTTTTTTTACCTAAAAAGTCTAGTAATAAAGTATTTTGTTTACGCTCACATATCACTTATACATATATCATACATCGTATAATAAATAAAAGAGTTTCATGAACTGAAGTTAGTGAAATAGAAAACTTAAGCTCGATTACAGGGTATATACCATTCGATCACTTGAATGGCTAAAGCACGCTTAATTGTTTGCTAGTTGCGTTTTTGACTAACTGTTAAATTAATGGGCTTTTATATATTTAGTCGATTATGTTTAGAGTATTGGATGTTGCCTGTTTGTTGTTATTGTGTTTCTTGCTCTTGTTATTTGAGTTGTTTTTGTTGTTGTTGCGAGTTGTGGCTTGTTTGCCTGCTGACTACAACCTTGACGCAATTCTGTGGTTACTTAGCGACAGTTAGCGCCGTAATTCTATATGCCTGAGGTGAAACCCAAATCGGAGCACGTGTCAATTAAATTTCGTTTGATTGAAATATTGATTCATCTATATATATATATATATATATATATATATATATAGAATGACTTAATGCCTATTATGCAATACAGATTACACTGAAATGTCATAAGCCTTTTATATTTTATAAAAACAAAAATATATATATTATATATTTAAAAACTTGTACAAATTTGCGTAGATGCTTTTTAAATCATTTTCAATTTCCTTGTTTTTTATATATGTATACATATATAGTTTTTTATAAATATATATTATTTTTAAATATTTATATATTTTATTAATATATATATTTTTTGAAGTGTTTATTTTTTTATTATTTTTTCAAATATTTCTTTGTTTTTTAATTTTATATATTATTCAAAAAAATTATAGTTTGATAATTTTTTTTTTATGTATATATTTATTTTCTTAAAAATTAAATATAAAACTTAATTTTTGTATTATAAGAGCTTCTAGGCGATTAAAAAAGGTGTCTACTTTTTTTTTTTTAATTTAACTTTGATAACCCAAAGTTAAATTTGCTAGTTAGACAGCAAAAAATTATAAATCTACTTGATCAGAATCAAGATTCAGCTCTGTTCGTATGTAATTCGCATGGAAAAGCTGAAAACTTGAGACTGGAAATTCAACAATTGGGTTTTATACTCTCGATTAGAGCACGTCTATTTATAGGTATATACTCGTTTCATATATTTATAAGGTTTACATGGCTCACTCACAGCTAAAGCTAAAGCTTAAGATTTCTTTTTTATTTTTCATTGACAATTGACTTTGAGATCTTCGTGTGGAGTTGCTTTAGATCAGCTACATCTTATTTTGCTGCGCCATTTGCAACGTTTAAGCACAACAACAACAACAACAACAACAATAACAATAACAGCAATGGCAACGGCAACAATCGCAACAATAATCGCAACAAAGAGAGGACAGTGATTTTATTTGACTTCCGCCAAGATTAAGTTCAATAAACAACAAAAGGGTGCACCAAGAGGAGCGAGTAGATGGCAGAGTGGCAGAGGTGGCAGCATCAACAAGCAGCCAGATGTATGTGAATGTGCGCATCTATAAACATATGAATATATATGAGTATATGCACTTATCCATGCACTGCAAAAGACTGTTTCGTATAACTAGATTTTATGTTATTTTTTTAAGCATCTTTCGAATTCCTAAAACTAATCCCATGAGTTTATTAACACACTTCGAGCCGCAAACCGGTCGAGACATGGGCAACAAATTAAGAATCTTTGTATGGAAACTTTTGACTTTTAAGATACCCTCTAATATTCGTTACTAATAAAGTTGAGCTGAAGCAGATTGAAATTCATTTTCGATTGAAATGAAGAATATTTTGTATTATATATATGTAGATATATGTTTTTCATATATAAACGTGATTTTTGATTTATGAATACATATAATAAATATATCTATATATAATTTACACTTTTCAAGTGGTTATGACAACTTCACGCTTTAGCTTCTGCTATGCAAACAAATTCGAAATACCCTACAAAAAAAAAATCTAGTTTGTCGCATTTTTTCACACAGTTTGAGTTGTTTCAACTTGTCGTCAAGTTGTTCATCTTCTTCTTCGCCGCTGCACTGTGTGAATTTATCGCAATTCGCTGATGCGGCGAATTGCATCTATTAGTCAAATGCTGGCGCTGTGACTGAGGCTGGGGCTGAGGCTGAGGCTGAGGCTGACGATGGCAACTGCTGCATGTGAATGTGCGTCTGTTAACCATTGGAAGGCAAGACCGAGACACGCCCACCTGCTGCACATTCATTTAATTGTTGTCATTAATTAATATAATTATGTGTATGCCTATGATTGTGCGTCTAGACTATGCACATGGTATGGCATTAGTATATATGTACATACATAATAATAAACAACTCTTTTTTAACTTTGTTTTTTTTTTTTTTATATCTACTACAATTTGCTACAACTAATAGACATTATTAAAGTGTGTCTGGTAATTTATATGATATGCGCTGCCTGCCACATATGTTCATATATTTTATCCAACGCATTTGGGCCACTTTTGACACTTAAAAGTAACACAACGACGAAAAAAAAACATTTAAGAACGCGACTTTTTTCCGTCTTGCTTGTTGCTTGCCGTCTTTCTTGAAGGCTTACGTTTTGTTAACTGTTAACTGTTAAGTTTTTGCTGCTGCTCACTCAGTTGTGAAAAAATAAAAATTGTACAAAAAAAAAAAAAAAAAAAAAAAAAAAAAAAAAAGACTACAACAAAGAACAACAACATAAATGAGAGAAAAAGCGAGGCAGCAACAACAGCAACAAGCTGAACGCAACGGTTGATTTTGAGCGTGTGGTGTGTTTTGCCGCGTGACTCACGACAATGATTTGCAACGAATTCGCCGCCAGCTGCGCAGTCGCGTGCTGTGATGCGCAGCGACAACAGCGGCGTTGGCACTGGCACTGGCGCTGGCGCTGGCGTTGACGTTGACGTCGACGTCGACATCGGCTAAGGCTCCAGCGCTTTCAATGTCAAGTGGGAGCGATAATAATAACAAAAACACCAACAGCAACAACGTCGCTATTATGAGCAGCAAAACAATGTGAATTATGTTAAACAGCTTTTGAGAGCTTTGAGCTTCAATTCACAATTAGTTGTGGCTGTTTGAGCTAAATCGCAGTCGCCATGTGCTCATCATTTCTGTCTTTGCATCATTGTTGCTATTTATAGCTGCGCACTGTCAGCTAAAGCTTTAGACGGCGAATATGAGTTGCGATGTAGCCCAACTTTCTACGCACATGTTTGGCCAAGTTCAAGGCGAACGACGAGCGGTGAGCGGCGAACGGCGAACGGCAAACGGCGAACGGCAAACGGCGCTCGACGAGTTAGTGCGAGCGAAGCTGCGTTTTGTTAGTGTGGACAAACAAGTTGAATTCGCCTGAAAAGATAACGCGAAATTCACACCACACGCACACAATCAAGGCGTGGGAAGTGTTGCCAGAGTAACTCAGCCAACTAACTAAAAGGGGGAAACTGTAATTAAAAGCAAGGCAACATCAGCAGCAGCGGCGGCTGCTGAGAGCGTAGCACAATAAAAACTAATGTGCAACGAATAGTTAAGATCTTCACCAGATATGCAAGTTCATGTATATGGAAATGTCTGTGTATGTGAATATGTGTATAAACTTTCTTACAACCATGCGCGCCGCGCTTGAAATGGATTTGGAAATCTGAAGAAACTGTAGCTAAAGTTTAACAAACTGTTCCTTAAGAAACATATGGAGAAATAGAAAGACTGAGAATGAGAGAGAGAAAGAGAAAGACAGAGGGAGAAAGAAAAATATACAAGAGAGAGAGGAGAGAGAGAGAGAGAGAGAGAGAGAGAGTTGAAGATGAATATGAAAACAAAGAGGAGGATAAATAGTGAGCGAGAGATATGAAGATATAAATATATCGACATGAAAAGAGAGAATGAACTAGGGATTGAGACAAGGAGATACATCGAAATGGAATGACAAAAGAGAAAAATAAGAGAGTAAGAGACAGAGAGAGATGGAGAGTGAGAGAAAGACAGAGAGGGAAATAATAAGAGTGAGAGCAAAGGAAACAGTGAGCAGTAGATAGAAAAGATGGTATGTAGAAAGAGATAGGCGAGTAGTTAGAAAGAATAGAAGAGTAGATAGAAAGAAAGAGATGCAAGCAAATAGACTACGAGAAAAAGACAGATGGATGGAAAGTATGATAGAGAGAAATATAACAAGAAAGAGCGAAATTGAGAGTGAGCAAGAAATATATAGAGAGAATAAAATAGAACAAGTAACTAAACTCTAGTCGAGACTGCTCGACTAAGAGATACCCTGAATCCATTGAGCTGTAATACCAATCATAAAAAGTTTCATTTATTCATTAACAGTTAACAACACATGCACACACACACACAAACATATGCATGCACGTAATATGCTCACTGCACAGTTTTGCGGCTGCAGCAGAGGCTGTGCTATGCAAACTTTATTGTTTAATAACTTTTTTTCTCGATATATGTTCTTAATGAAATTTTCGGGGCATGATTATGACATCCAAATGTACCTATTTGCCAAATTTCAAGTCTCTAGTATTTGATATACGTGAGTTATCGATTTTGTTGAATTGTGGGCGAAAGGGGCGTGGCATCAAAAATCCAAAAATGACAAAATGTGCGGATTCAATATAGCTATCAAACACAACTTAGTGCACGATTCTATCTTTAACGGTGTGCACGCCAGACCTCAAAAACAAAGCGATATTTTCGATAGTTATCGATAAAAAAGAAATGGGATGAGTTATCGAAAAAAAAAAAAATAAACTCGTACAGCGTATGGTATTATCGAGCATTTTGCTTTTTATTTGAAGTCTCTAGCTTTTGTGGTTGCAGAAATCCAGGTGTTTACACGGACGGACGGACGGACAGACGGACAGGGCTAGTTCAACTCAGCTCATCGAGCTGATCAAGAATATATATACTTTATGGGGTGTGGCACGCCTCCTTCTGCCTGTTACATACATTTGCACAAAAACATTATACCCTGAAATTTCCATTTTCAATGGATTCAGGGTATAACAAGTAAGAAAACTCTAGTCGGCGCGCCCGACTAGGGGATACCCTAATCCCACCCCCCTTAGTTTTCTTAATATAGTCCATAACTCGTATGTACAACCATATCACGCAACTTAAGTATGTGCCAATGGTACTAAGAATGTCGATCAAAGAGGAATTATGCAAACAAATTCGACACACAGATTATGCCAGCACACTTTTGCAAGCTCACAAGAATTGTTCCGTTACTATTAAAGAAGAAGATCGAAAACATATTCGCACAGCGACACACAGCGCCTGCGACTGTGACACACAGCGGCGAGCGGCAATTGGAAGTAGGTAGCAAAAACAATTCGAACACAATTCGACCCAAACTCAAAGGCAATTGCGGTTCTTAGAAAATTTGTTCGCGAGCATTTGCATGTATGTGTGCACATGTATACAAATTGAACATGTATAAGCGCCACCTGGTCTGTGTGCGCTTCGCATTTCAATCACTGTTGATGAGGCCAAATATTTTGTTTAATAACTTTTGTGTTTATCAACGGATTTTGATGAAACTTTCACCATATGATTTAAATAATTGATTTAGTTTTCAAAAAGACCAAACACCATATATATTGCAACTGAAAATAATTTTCAAAATTGTGGGGAAATTTGGGGCCAGTATCCAAATGTAACAAAAACCGAAATTGGTAAAAATACACATAAAGGTACATGCGAAATTTTGAGTCTCTAGCTCTTCAGATAAAAAAGATAAAAAATCATAACTGTTTTTTCATATGGTTTTAAATCGATAACAAATATTCAGGAATAGTTATCGATTTTCTGAAACAAACTCGATATGCGCGCCCAATATACGCGCCTAACAAAAAAAAATTCAAGTCTCTAGCTCTTATAGGTTCTGAGATCGACGCGTTCATACATACGGACGGACGGACGGACGGACAGACAGACGGACAGGGCTCAATCAACTTGTCTTGTCGTCCTGATCAAGAATATATATACTTTTGGGGGTGTGGCACGCCTCCTTCTGCCTGTTACATACTTTTAACAAAAACATTATACCCTTTTTTCCCATTTTCAATGGGATCAGGGTATAACAAGTAAGAAAACTCTAGTCGGCGCGCCCGACTAGGGGATACCCTAATCCCACCCCCCCTTAGTTTTCTTAATATAGTCCATAACTCGTATGTACAACCATATCACGCGACTTAAATCTATGCCAATGGTACTAAGAATGTCGATCAAAGAGGAATTATGAAAACAAATTCGACACACAGATTATGCCAGCACACTTTTGCAAGCTCACAAGAATTGTTCCGTTACTATTAAAGAAGAAGAATCGAAAACATATTCGCACAGCGACACACAGCGCCAGCGACTGCGACACACAGCGGCGAGCGGCAATTGGAAGTAGGTAGCAAAAACAATTCGAACACAATTCGACCCAAACTCAAAGGCAATTGCGGTTCTTAGAAAATTTGTTCGCGAGCATTTGCATGTATGTGTGCACATGTATACAAATTGAACATGTATAAGCGCCACCTGGTCTGTGTGCGCTTGCAGTTCAATCGCTGTTGATCTAGCCAAACATTTTGTTTAATAACTTTTGTGTTTATCAACGGATTTTGATGAAACTTTCACCATATGATTTAAATAATTGATTTAGTTTTCAAAAAGACCAAACACCATATATATTGCATCTGAAAATAATTTTCAAAATTGTGGGGAAATTTGGGGCCAGTATCCAAATGTAACAAAAACCGAAATTGGTAAAAATACACATAAAGGTACATGCGAAATTTGGAGTCTGTAGCTCTTAAGATAAAAAAGATAAAAAATCATAACTGTTTTTTCATATGGTTTTAAATCGATAACAAATATTCAGGAATAGTTATCGATTTTCTGAAACAAACTCGATATGCGCGCCCAATATACGCGCCTAACAAAAAAAAATTCAAGTCTCTAGCTCTTATAGGTTCTGAGATCGACGCGTTCATACATACGGACGGACGGACGGACGGACGGACGGACGGACGGACGGACGGACGGACAGACAGACGGACAGGGCTCAATCAACTTCTCTTGTCGTCCTGATCAAGAATATATATACTTTTGGGGGTGTGGCACGCCTCCTTCTGCCTGTTACATACTTTTAACAAAAACATTATACCCTTTTTTCCCATTTTCAATGGGATCAGGGTATAAAAATAGATAGCGAGAAAAAAGAGAAACAATGAGAACTGATTCTTCTCTCCAGTATATACATACATCTATATCTAAAACCAAAAGCAAAGTCAACAGACTTTAAAACAGATCATAGCTACGAGCTGATAAACGCCTACTCATACGACATAGTAAGTGGCCTTATCACTGAGTGGATTTCTTTGATATATATATATATATATATATATATATATATATATATATACAGTCGTATCCGTGATTGTAGTGTGCTGCACTAATGAAAGGTATTTTCTCCATTAAAAAATGAAACAAAACTTATAGTTTTTGTGTAGAAAAAAAGATTTACGGTAAAGTCCCGTTACCACTAATTTATCGCAGGCTGATATAATAAATGGTCTAGAATTTTGAAATCATTAAGATCGCAACTTTTTTGCTCATCAGCTTTTCCATGTGCCCAAGGCTTCGTATGAGCTTCAAGACTATTTCCCGAAGTAGCTTCGTTTTTTTTTTGCATCAAGTTAGTCAACAGGTATAACTATAATCTAGATATTTATCTTTAGCCTTAGCTCTTTGGTAAGCCGACAGACCTGAGTTTTTACAGCATATTTTATGTTTCTTTTTATTTTAGAGCCAGCTCGATGCATAGGGCCACAGTTAGGAATTGGCACAAATCGCCGCTTGATGACTATAAATTAGGCTAAAACTGGCAAATGAGCCAAAAGACGAAGCGACGGCAAAGTCATTTGACAAACAGACGAAGCAGAAGCAGAAGCAGAAATAGGCGATATATATAAAGTGAAGCTTACTTAGACTAAAAACAAGCCAACTAAAAGAAGAGAATTAGAGCTCAGAGAATTGTGTCAGGCGAATCATTATTGTTGATTTCAGCATTTACATTCATTCACACGACTCTGCGCCACTCACAATAGATGCGAATAACAAAAACAAGTTCCCAATTGTTGTAGTTAGCAACAAGTTTAGAAACTCGACAGAAGATTAAGCAGAAGAAGAAGACGACAAATGAAGGAAAAAACACGAGTGCAAAAAATTAACACTTATCACGAGACGCGACATCAAGAATTTGCAATAAAAACAATTTTTATCGATGTCCAAAATCAATAAAAAATAAATTACGACTTTTCTTTTAACTGACTTTCGGCTATAAAAATTCCACAAGATTTAGAGAGCAAGAAAAAACATCTAGCAAGGCTCATATATGTCTAGCAAGAAGTGCCATATATGTATGTATTTAAAGATAGATATACATATATAGATACTCTCATATCTAGTTGCTATACAATATGAATAAAGGTCTGAGTTGACATAACGCCGAGAGTGTCAAATTCCTCAAGTTTTAGAGAACAAGAAAAACATTTATCTACGCCGGCCAGTCGAAACTCGAACTCCACCTATCTCTCCTCATATCTAAATTTGAGTTTGCATTCACTCAATGCCCTGTATAAGAATATGTCTGCTCCACAAATATATGGGCTGCAAATATATATATTCTCGATATTGATTCGACTCATGCCTCTCACTTAATTTTTACAGCTGTTTTGATTTTCAATTTTAGTCAAACGACTAAAACTGGAGCACAGAATCTGTAATAAGGGCTTGGTCCTCAACAGCGCCCCAATTATGGCACAGTCACCTCATTGCTCAGATCTGAAACCCTCAGCATTGTTCTGTCTGCCGAGCCTGACGAGCACATCAAAGAATAAAATTGAAGAGACAGAAAATCCTTTTTCATTTCAGAAAAATTCAAATGAATATAAATATTTTACGTAAATAAGTAAATACTTTATATAAATATAAATATTTCTACAAATATATAAAAAAATTTTAAATAAATAAATTTTTATAAATGTTTCTTATTTTTAAATAAAATATTTATACTCTTAATTATTTAATATTTTATTTACAACAATTTAATATTTTATATATAAAGTTTGCACAAATATAAAATAAATATTATATTATTTAAATATATAAATATTTTATAATAAATAAATATTATTGTTTAAGTATACAAAACATTTTATACATAATAAATTTGATTTAAGTAAGTTTTATTTGACTAATTATATATATATATATATATATATATATATATATATAGAGAGAGAGAGAGAGAGAGTTGTGCCATATTCTTAACAAAGCTAATTAAATTGTTTTCCTTGCATTGATTAAAAAATGGGTAATGTCCCCAAATAGATGCATGATTTAACATTATTTAGATAAGGTAATGGAAGTTGTGTTTTAATAAGAAATGCAATGAGTGTGTACTTGAACTTGTTTTTGGGCAACGGAAGCTAATGGCTTTGCTTTTATTGATAAGAACTGATTGGAATACTTTGTGGATTAAAGGCGTTCAGACTGATAACAAGACAGATATACAATGTTTATAAATTTATTCATTTTCTGACTGATTGAGGGCCTAATGACAAGTAATAATATCACACAACTTACGTTATCGACGTCAAAATAGTAAATTATATAGAAATCGACTTGACAAAACAAAATAATTTGTATGTAATATTTTGTGGAATTTTATCAATCCATGAGTTCACTTTGAAATAAATTTGTTCTCTTTTGGGGCGGAAGTCCGAGTTGCAAACAATTTACTTTGAATCGTGCGAAAATAAGTAAATCAAATTTAGTGTTTCCGGGCTGAGCTGAGATTACAAATGTCCGAAAGTTTCAAATGGAATCGAAGTCACGTTTTAGCGAAAGAACGAAATAAATGTAATTGAAAATGAAATAATGTGGAGAGTAGACATAGGTGACAAGTAAACACACACACACACACTCTCTAATATACGCACGCACGCACTCACACACAAACATGTACGATCGACAATTTGCTGCTGATTGAGAAGAAAAAGCAGCAAGGGAGAGAGCTGCAAGAGTGCAATAAGCTGTGCTCAGAATGCCCAAAAGCTTAATGAAGAGAGCAAGTGGGTGGACAAAGCGCGAAGAAGATAGAGATAGGCGCGTGCGTATGTAAGCAGTGTGTAAGCAAAAGTATGAATGCGAGTGTGGAATGCGAAATGCGAGAGAATGAGTCAACTTCATTTGGACGCAGAGAACAGAAAACGCACATTAATGCGGGTGATAGACAAGGAGGACGGACGTCAGCAGGCGATTGACTGGGCTGTGCTGCTGCATTCAAAGAGAGCAGCTGTCACACACACTCTCCCTCTCTCTCTCTCTCTCTCACTCTAGAATAAGGTCAAGCGGGGTGCGGCAAAATATTTCCGCTGATAGCATTGATAAAAAGCCCGCAACAATGTTTAAATTGCAGCAAACGCACCAGATTGCAAAGCTCAGAGGCGTTGCCACGGGTTGTGACAATAACAACAACAGAGAACAACATTGCACAAAGAATGGCAAATAACTAGCACAACAAAAATTTAAATAATAAAGAAATCCCAGTAGAAATTTCACTTTTGCTATGCGATGAACGGCACCGTTATACAGCAGCAGAAGCAACAACCAAAGACATGAATACTTTTGGCTTTGGTCTGTCTGTCGTTTTTTTCTTTTTTTGCCTTTACTTTGCGCACACATACATCGAAGCTGGCAGCAGCTGGGCCGCACTTTCTTTGACGCTGACGTCGCTGCTGCTGCTGCTGCTGCTGCCGCCGCTGTTTATGCTTCTGCTGCCAGCGGAGATCGTTCGCCTTTTGGCGGCTTTTACAAAATTTGTTTATTTCAGCTAACAGTAACAAAATGCTAGAACGTAGCATACAATTAATCAATTACTACATCAATCACACATACACTCGCACACATATGCACTCATACAAGCACGCACACAAAGCGCACCAAATCGAGCGCAAAATTTGTGCCGTTTTAGTTTTTTTGGGCATTTTTCCTGATGACGCGTTCGCCAAAACACAATACAAAAAGAAGAAAAAAAAAAACAATAGAATGAGACAAAGGGCAATTGCACGCGCAATTTCAGTATGAAACACACACTTTGCACTTTAATATGCCAATATCACAACAACAAAAATCAGCAACATCAGCAGCAACACAATAACAAAAATAAAATTTTAAAAAAATTACAAAAACTCTTATATGTATATAAACAATTGAATGAAAACATACAAATTCGTAATCACTTGGTAGCCGCTTCTTGTTGTTTGTGCTCGTTTTTTGCAGCTAACATACATATACATATATGCAGATATATAGATATATATATGGGTTGACTGCAGCGCGTCTTTTACTATAAATTAGTTTTTAATTTATGTCGAACGCCTCGAAATTAATATATAGGTAACTCCGCTGCGCACAAAAACCGAAAATGAACTGAATCGGATTTAGAGATGAGCAACATCTACTTGCCTAGCGCTGGCAACAATTTGTTAAAAGCCATCGATAGCTTCGAATATGTATCGTTTGCCGCCCCAATGATCGTTATGGTATTTTGTGCTAATAAAATAAGACAAAAAATACTTTATAGTATTTGAAATAATTAAATTTATTCTGGATCTGATGAGAAAAAATCGTGTATTTTAGTATTATTATTTATTCAAGATAAATATGATTTTATATTTGCATTACTATCGATATAAAAATGGCGATAGTTAAAAGAAGGTGGAGAGCTAGAAGAATTTACGATTTTTAATGCGCAAGTCACGCCAAGTGACAAATTTCCAACTGAGTGACGTCATAAGCTCCCCACATTTAATGAATCTGTCGTGAAAATAATTTTAATTATAAAATGTTATTGCAATAAAAGTTTTTATTATTATTACAAACTATTATGAACCAAACAAATGCATAAATACATTTTTTTTTCTTTGAAGACTAAAAAATAATTTTAATTTCTTTCATAATTAACTTTTAAAATTTGGGACAAATAGATATAAAACTTAACACTAAAAAAGATTTTTAGAACTTACATAAAAAATATTAATATATAATATATATAATTAAAAAAAATATAAATAAAATTTAGTTTTAAATCATTCAAATTAAGAAATATGTTACTTGTACATAAAATATGTAAGAAAAAAACTTAAATAAATATCAAAACATTTAATTTTTTTTTAAATTTATAATAAATTTAAATAAAATAAACTTTGTTCTTTTACTCAGCTCTGTCCGATTAGTAGATATTCTCAACTCTACACAAGACCAATCAAAACGGAATCTTTTCCAGTAAAATCTTCTAAAATATGCTTCTAAAAGTATAGGTCCGGACCTCGAAGTTTCTAGGAGCATAAACAGATTTCCAGCCTAGCCTGCAACAACACATAATAATAATATAAAAAAAAATAAATAATAACCTTCCGGCCCAACTTCTGACCTTCAACATTATAGCATTTGATCGAAAATTACCTAAAAAAGACCATAAGGTTCGAAAAAAAAGGACAAGTCAAAGTGTTGTACAGAGGCATCAGGTCAATCTATTTACTTTTATCTCAAAAAAGTTATTTAACAGAAAGATCAAGACTAAAACTAAACGAGCTGCCGTTTGTAGCATGCAAGCGAGCACACACACACACACAACTCTCTCAGTATTCATACACTCACTCACTCATACACGAATGGTCACCAGTCCGTCCTGTTAAATTAGGCTCAATTGGTTATGCAAATAACAGCACTATGACTTTAAACTTTAATTAAAAGTCTGCTGAATTCAGACTCCTTTGCTGCACTGTTAACCTTTTAAAATTTGGCGCAAACGTGAGCTGAGCGCTTCCAAGGGCTGTAATATACATAATTGATAATATTAGGTATTATTCTATTTATATAAATTAATCTAAAGTAAAATAATCTTTTTATTAATAACCTTAACGCTTAACGAAATTGTCATTTCATACTTAACAGCGAGCGCTGCATTACAGAGCGTGGCTCAATCGTAACTTTACAGAAATCGTAGCAAATTTCGAAATTCAAAATATAATGATTATAATTAATAATATAAGAATAATATATATTATGAATAAATAATAAAGAAATATCAATTTTCAATAAATTGACAGTGGGCGGGGAAATTATTGCTATGTGATATAAATGTATATTTTACATCGTCAATAGCTGCTACTAATTACAATAACTATTAATTATAAATTTCATAAACAAATGCGTATTAAATATAAATACGTAGGATTTCACTCAATGTAATCTTCTTGTTGCACATTGGGCACTTTTGGTTTACGAGTAGTGCGCCCTTAATGCAACTGTAGCAAAAGACGTGGCCACATTTGGTCGAAGTTGGCTTACGTTTGCGGACAGCTTCAAAGCAAACGGGACACTTGTAGGTGTGCTTGATGTAGCGATCATTTCTCTTCTTGCTGCTGTTGCTGTTGGTGTTGTCAGTGTCGTCCTTGTTGTCGTTATTAGTGTTGTCATTGGTGTTGGTGTTGGTGTTGGTGTTGTCATTTGTGTTCTCGGTGGGCGTGGTGTTATTGTTGTTGCCGTTGTTTTTGGTGTTGTTTTGTCTAGTCTTACGGGTCCTGCGTCGGGTTGTCGGTCCGGTCAGATCGATTATGGGAGTGACTTGGTTAGATTCGGCAGATGCCACGACATTCGTACCGCTGCCGGTGTGGCCAGTGTCGTCGTTGTTGTCGTTATTAGTATTGTCATTGGTGTTGGTGTTGGTGTTGTCATTAGTGTTCTCGGTGGGCGTGGTGTTATTGTTGTTGCTGTTGTTTTTGGTGTTGTTCTCGTTGTTGTTTTGTCTAGTCTTACGGGTCCTGCTTCGTGTTGTCGGTCCGGTCAGATCGATTATGGGAGTGACTTGGTTAGATTCGGCAGATGCCACGACATTCGTACCGGGAGGCGGATTAGCTAAGGCAGATAAGTAAGAGTTTCATTGTATAAACGTAGATCTACGCATACGGAGCATGTACTTACTTTCTGATGACAGAACAGTCCGTGGTGTATGACGACACGCACTACGCAATAAACGATCAGACGGTTCTGGAATACAAAACGAAACGCGTTGAAGACCGATTGAATATATATATATATATATATATATATATATATATATATATATATATAGACTTACCGGAGTTATTATTCACATTCCTGCATCGAGCGTAGCGAGGGGTGGGGGGAGCAGAATTTAACGATTCTTGATTTGCATTTGAGCTCATATCGAAAATATCTACAAAAATATCTAATTATAATTAATTTGAGGGCGCCAGTTGAAGTATGAATAGATCTTAAGAGCAGAGCGCATGCAGCAACTGTGGGCAGTGTCCGACTAGTAACTACCCGGCACATGGCGCAAAGCTCTGCTGCTTCTCACCATGCATTCACATAACTTACCTCTATTTGAATATATTGAACTATTAACTACACGATTTGAATGAAATTTTCAGAGAAAAAATTTGTGTGTATTCAAGCAAGATCTTGTACACTAATGAATTTTCTAGTATTATGCCTCAGTATATATATACTACAATTTTGAAGGCAATGTCGAAGGTAACTATGATGTTCGTAAAAGGCCACTTATTAAAATATCGATACTACAGATTATATTATATTATTATATATGGAGTAAAAATAGAATGCTAGAAACTCTCATTCGAAATTCGTATCAATAACTTTTGGGAGGGATAGAGTGACAGACAGATAGATACGCGCAACTGAAAAAAAAAATATAATTAATAATAATATAAGAATAATATATATAGTGAATAAACTATAAATAATATATTTATGCTGTTATCTTAACATACATACATATGTATGTACATAGCATTACTTAACTTACCGTTATCCCGTTATTTACTGTCGCAGCTTCGGCATCTGCAGAGCGAACAAACTTACTCAAGTTGCTGCCTTTGTTGAAAGTTTTTTCGTTATTCGAGGACTGCAAGAAAACGATTTAATTAGATTGATTTTGCTTGTATAATTAACCGGCATTGAGCAACCAACCGATTCAATTCCGCTTATTTTTTTTATATATTTCATACAACTGCATTGCGCCCTAACAGAAACATATGTTCAAAGCTCTAACGGCGTGTTAGTGAGCAACATATGTAATAATCGATTGCGCTTTGTATCGATTGCAGCTGTTAAGTGCAAGAAAGCACTGTTAAATAACATTAAGTCAGACATTTATGTTAATTGCAAGCAAGACAATTTAAGATTGTTGGGCGATTGCGAGGCAAATGAAACTAACATTAATAAAAATGTACCTTTTTTGCATTTCCTTGCACTCTTTTTATTATTATTATAAATATATATAAAAAATAGATTCAAAAACCCATAATATTTAACTAATATTGCATATCATTTAATATTCATATTTAAAACATATGTATATGCACATATGTGTTCTTTGAAATGGAAGAATGAAACATTTATACCAACTGTAAAGACATTTGAATCTTTCGTTAAGTAGGTTTCGTTAACTGAGTAAACCGCGTTAACAGCCAAAATGTAGCCGATGGCATGGCGAGAGCTAACACGATATATCGATATAAAATATATCGTGACGTGCTTTCGACAGCTGAGCGCATTTTTTAGCACATTTTTGCAACGCGACGCGTTTGTGTAGCTTCTGCTAAAATTTTTTTTACTGTGACAAAAACAACATTAAAAACCAAACGCAAAAAGCCATTTTGTTGTCTGTGTGCGTGTGTGTGTGTGTGCGCATCCTGCAACACAAATCGTTGCAAATAGGATACTTTTTTTTTGTTTGTTTTTGTAGTTTGCCCAAAAAAAAAAAGCTTCCTCCTCTCCAGCACCAACGGTTGCAGCTGCAAAGCAAAAAGACAAACTTAACCTCGCAGTGTTTGCAAAAAAAAAAGAGAAAAAACGCAAAGCAAAGCGGCTAGGAAGAAAGAGGAGAGAGTGCGAGCTACTTGTGTGAAAAAAGTGTTTGTTGCAGTACTTATTTTGCCGAAGCGCCCCCGCCCCTGCCCACCGTTTCTACAACAAAAGTTAAAAAAATGCAAAGAAAATACGTCAAATAAATCGGCAAGTTAAACAAAAACGAAAAGACAAACCAAACACACCGGCGAGCAAAGCCAAAGCGAGCAACACACATACACGCGTACCTATGCATGTGTGCGAGCGCTTGCTTTGTATGTGTATGTATGTTAAATAAATGTTATTTTTGAAAAAGAATAATACGGCGAATTGTACGAATAACTTGGCATTTAGCCGGCTTTTGTCGAATTCGTGTAAAATTATTCGATCATTTTTGCATTTCTATGGACTGCAATAATATTAACCCCAGATTGCTTGTCTCCAAAAGCTTCCCAATTGGATTTTCCCGTTTGCTAATTGCCAACAGCTGTGCAACATGCAAATCTTGATAAAAGCCAACTTTGGTTTTACATTCAAAACGTAAGATTTTTATTTAGTTCCGTCCATATACACATACATTGACATACATGGGTGTATGTATGTACACATAACCTAAAATAGAATTAGTGATGGACTCTGGTCGTGACCTACGCCAATAGCACGATCGAATTTTGTTATTTAAATTGGAAATTGGCTGCAAATCGTTAAACTTTGCTTGATTCTATTTTGCATTACCATTTTTTTTTACTATTAACTTAATTATTTTAATTATATATTATATTATATATATAAATATATTTTTATTTTAATAATAAAGAAACAAAAAAAAAATATATATATATGTTTTAGTTACGAACTAAATGCAAGCTTTATTTTTTTATTTTTTTATTTTATTTTTTTTTTTTTTTTTTGATTTTTTAAGTAAATAAAACAAACAAAAATTTTAAAATTCAAAAATATATTTTAAAAGTACTTATTAATAAATGTATAATTCATCTTCGCATTAAAAAAAATCTTAAAAATGATATATATGTATATATATTTTTTTATAATATATTTAATATTTTTAAAATCGAAATTTTAACATTTTTAAATTAACTCTAACAATTTATTTATTTAATTATTTTGCTTTTTAAATGAAACAAGCATTTTATTTATAATAAATTAAAATGATCTGAAAAAATTATTCATTTGATATATGCTGATAAAAATAATAATATAATTTGTAAAAAAAAATTAATATTATTTTATTTCCATCAATTTTAAATCAGATTTTTGATTCTTATTGTATTATATTATTTTTATATTCAAACATTTCCTTTTTTTTTAAACTTGAGCACGCATATAAATTTATTAAAAAAACATAAATTTAATGATTTAATTAAACTTATTTAAATGTTTAATCTAATATGAAAAAATGTTGCTTAAATAATGATTAACTAATCAGTTATAACTGTACACATTTCAGCTAATAATATGCCAATCGAGCGATCGCAATGGCGTTGACAATTCT
Organism: Drosophila mettleri; assembly: GCA_035047625.1. Lineage (NCBI taxonomy): Eukaryota > Metazoa > Arthropoda > Insecta > Diptera > Drosophilidae > Drosophila > Drosophila mettleri. Next base: position 16,981,110 of record JAWNPI010000109.1, read on the forward strand.
TGTTTTTGCCAAACAGAAAAACATTAATATTAATTAATTGACAAAGTAAAATTAGCTATAGATAAAAAACAAAAACAACAAATTAAAGGCACAGAGATAAAAAAATAAAAAATAAAATTTAATTAAATTTCAAATCGAAGAACAAATCGGAAAATTCAAAACTTCAATAAAATGGATCATTTTCAAACGTCACTAAATCCGCGCAAACATGAGCTGCTCGAAGCGCGTATCATTGGTGTCAGGGTAAGTTTTAAATATTTGAATGTGTAGAATATAGTATATAGTAATATGTAGGGGTGAGAAAAAACTTAAAAAAAAAATTTAGTTACTTTAGTTGGTTGAATAGCAGCTGTATGGTAAAATCTGACCAATTCAAATAATATTGAAATATGAAAAAAATATAGACATTATATAATATAATAATATAAATTAAAAAATGATAAATGATAATTTAAAAAAAAAAATACAAAAAATATTTATAAAATAAAAATAAAAAAAAGAGTATTTAAAATAATAACTACAAATTAAAAAAAAAAATATATATATATATATTATATATACAAATAATATCTTTATAAATCTACATTCCAGATTGCATAATAATAAATTCTAACAGAATAAAAGCAAAAAATATGCAAGAATATCTAAATTCGAGTTTTGTGACCAAAAAAAAGAAAACAAATTAAATTAAAAATTAAAATTATTAATTTGTTTATTGAATATCCAAGAATAAAAGATATATTTTTGCATATGTATATATATATGCATAATTTTATGTTTAAATATATATTTTCAGTGACTGATGTATAAAATTAAATGTTGGGTAATTGTAAGCACGTGGGATAACGTGGGTTAAGGCCCATGCCCGGCACAGGCCAAACGGTTATTGCACTTTGGAATTGTCAGCAGCTACACCGCTTTAACTTTGTGCATCTTGTAGTTGTTGTTGTGGTGGTGGGGTAGGACAGGGGCAATAGGAGGAGGAGGGGGGAGTCTTGCTGAAAACGAAGATGGAAGATGCTTTTCCCATAGTTTAGGTGAGCCCTTCGCTACTTTGGGCTCAGCTTTGTCCATTTCTTTAGTTTGTCGTTCGCGTGCATAGGGCAAAGAGTTTAACAAAGCAAATGAGATGAAAAGAAATACACGAGCATAAGTAAGCAAATTAGCGTACAAAAGATGCGAAGCAAAAGAAAGCGAACAGAGGCACACATACATGCATACATACGTATGTATGTATGTAAATAGGCATATTCAAGCATACATACATACGTATATTATGTATTGGCATAATTTGTGTGTGTGTGTGTGTGTGTGTGTGTGCATATTACATATAGAAAAATGAATCGCTCTACTTCTACACACATACACATGCGCGCGTGCACACACAGTGGCCGGGCACTGTTATTGTCGTCGTTTTTGTTGTTGTCAACATCTTGTCTCGTGATGGGACGTGGCAAATACACCACATAGGCACACACACATGCGTATATGTAAATGATTATGTACATATACGCTCATATTGCCAATACATAATATTGCACAGTGCATCAAGTACATATGCATGTACTAATACATACACACATGCACACACACACACATACATGCAAGCTTTTGCACTTGCTCTCACAGCCCACACAGCCCCGCTTCCATAAGAAACCCAACTGTAGCCCCTCGCCCCGCTACACTTTTCCCAACACATGGCCTCTATGCTTCTGCTTCCCTACAACCATATTAAGCGCACTTTCCACACTAACAACACCCTAGCCCCCACCTAGTACATATATTTGTAAATATGTATGTATTCTCCTCCTTTATACACGCTCTTGTGCTAAGCTAGGCTGGTCGGTGGCTTCTGCTGTGCCACGTCTCTGTGCGTTTTGTGTATAAAGAAACGAAAGCAAAAGAACAGCTGATAAGCGCGACACTGTCGTCGCCGTAGCAGCGACGTCAACGTTAACAGTACGTCGCGCGTGCATAGACCTTTATGTATTCTGCCTGTGGTGGATTAACTGGGTGTGGTGAGAATAATAATAATTCTTGATAAAAAGCAAAGTAATGTAAACTTATGATCGGGGCAAAGAGCTTCTACAGTGGAGCACATCAATTCAAATTTGTTACAATTTAAAAACAAATGTATATTGGAAATTCTCTTATAAGTTTATTTGTTTTATATTTTTAAATAAAATAATAAATTGCAATATTTTAAAGTAACCTGCAACATTTTTAACATGTGTTGCAAATATATTTTTTAATATTAGATTCATAAAGTTACCAAAAGAACACCTTAAAAATATTAATAGGACTAATTTCTATCATTTAAAGATTATTTATATATTATTTTTAATTTCTCTAAAGCAAGCTTTTCAAATGTATATTTGTCGCCATAAAACCACAGTGCCGAAGTAAGCAGTGCACTGTTAAAAAGCATTTCGCTGTTATACACAGTGGCTGTGCTGTTACTTTAACGAAAGCAGTCGTCGCCGCTGTTGCTGCTGCTTTATTTCTGTGCGCCTCATACAGGCGTTTAAAAATTGTTTCACTCCATTTGCAAATTAACGCAAATTGCACGGTAATGTTAATAATAAATACACACACACACATATACCAGCAGTAACAGCAGATCTTCACGAATGGACTTGGATGAATATTTGTATGCTACGTATGTATGTATGTCTATAAATATCATACATATATATACATCTTCACACAAACATACATATATACAATAACATAGTATTTAATTGGCATACGCCTGTCAACACACATACTGTAGCAATAGCAGCGTCTGTGTTGCGACAGTGACAGCGGCAGCGGCAGCGGCTTCCGCATGTTATTAACAGTGACGTTGCGGCCGTCGTGTTTTGCCGGCTAACGCGCTACACACAACAAAAAAAATGCGAAAAGTATAAAAAGGAAAAAAAAAACAACAACAATGTGAGTTGCGAGCACTGGTTTCTGTTGTAGTCGTAGGTCGCTGTTGCCAGCCATTTTAACAGCAGCGACAGCAGTGAAGTTGTTGTTGGTGCTTTGAATTCTCTCGCTAGCAAATGCTCTCGCTCTCATGCTCGCAGTGCCCGCTAGTGTCTGTGCCTGTGTGTGTGCGCGTGTGTTGAGGCCGGCTTGTTAACGGCTGTTTTGGCTTTTGTTTCACATTCGCTCTTTGTGGTTAATCAGTTTATATTTTGTATTTCTTTTAGTTATGTTGTTGCTATGACAATGCAATGGACGCTATTGTGATTGACTTTTCTTACTGTTTCTTACTTTGTCTGAGATATTTATTGAACGAGTCTTTTTCACACATACATATACATATATACGCTTGTAATTAATTGTACACACATATGGACCTATTTATGTATGTGTGCTCTCTTATCGGTCTTATCAGTTAAGCTTTACTAGTCCCAGCCGCGCCTTTTGCTTCGGCTACATGGGCTCGGTCGTCATCCGCTTACCCGAAGCATCAAAACTAACCACCCAAAACAGATTTAGCAATTCACCGCCAACGCCGGCGTCGCGAGCAACGCCATCGATGCTTACGAAGATCAGGCGAAAAGGCAAAGCCCGGCAAGTGGAAAACCGAAAATGGTAAAACGCAAAACGATGCTGCGCCGGCAGTTGTAAAACGGTCGTTTCGCTATGCTGGCTGTTGGGCGCTGCTCTGTTGCTCCTTTGCGTCCTGTGTGTGTATGCTCGATGAGATTTTCCAAGTTGCAGCTACGAACGGCCAGCCAGCCAGCCAGCCACCAAAAACAACGACGACGACGACGACAAGAACGTCTACCCATTGCTGCAGCAGTGGCTGTGCAGTGCTGCGCAGTCCACGTTGCAGTCGCAACGCCTGCCGTTTCGTTTTCTTGCTTCTCTTTTTTTTAATACATATACACAAGTGTGTATATGTGTAGTGTATTTGTATTATTTTTTTTTTTTTTACATTTTTCCACAGGCGCAACTGCATGCAGTTTTTCACTGTTTTTTCAGTTGATTGCCACGCTTCAATGGAGTTTCAGTTCGACTTCAAGTTCGAGTTGTTGTCCATTGTTGTTGTGTATGTTTTTTCGTTGTTGTTATTGTTGTTGCTGTTGTCGTTGACATCGCTGCCTAGCGCAAGCGTTCATTTGTGTGCGTGTGCGTGTGCGTACGCATACGCGTGTGTGCTGTGTCTGTGTGTGAATGAGCTTGTCAATATGCATGTGTGCGTGAACGAGAGCTTTATGTGAGAGTTGAAACTGAAAGAAGGCGAAAAAAAACAGTGCAAATATTTAATTGGTTTTTTTCTATGTGTGTGTGTGTGTGTGTGTATTTCATTGTGTTGCAAAGTGAACCAATGAAATATAACGACAACAGAGTGGCAAGTGCAAAATAAAGAGCAGGCACTAAAGAAAAAACGGTAAAACAAGTGCAAAACAAATTCACGCATTGCAAAGAGGAAGAAGATAAAGAAGGCAAAAAAGAAGCAGTAAGAGCTGCCAAAGCGAAGACACAAACCACAAACACCAATATGCCTGTAATAAAGCAACGAAAAATTAGTCGCTTAAAGGTTAGTGCAAAATTTAAAATAACGGAACGAACGCCGATAATGAGAGAGACAGAGACAGAGACAGAGAGCAAGAAAGCCACAGAGATAAATAGACAAAAGATAATATTAAATCAATTTGCTGTTAAGTCACTGCACAGGATGAGACAAATATTAAATGCAGAGAAAGTGAAAGAGATGGAGAGCTTTTCATGTGCAAGAGCTACAAACGAAAGACAGAGAAAGTGATATGTACTGTATAGATTCAACGGATCAATACCCAAGGTGTTGATGACTACGAGTGGTATATAAGCCGCAAACCGGATTGTTCAACACATACGATTTTCCAAAAGCAGAAATCGTGCGACAAATTCAACAGATTTTTACAAAACCATACTATGCTCAGCCTAATACATACATACATACATATATGTATGTACATGTACATACATCTACATATATTGGAATTTATTTCTTATTTTAACATAGGTTATACTCTATTACTTGATGTAAATTGAGCTATTGCATATATTTGAAAACTCTTCAAATTCTTTATATTTACGTGTATGTACATCGAGTATCCCTTTCAATAAATGTAAATAGTAAATAAATCTTACAGTTAATATATAGTAGAACATTAGCTAATCGATTTTTTAGCTGATTCCAAGACTGAGATGAAGGCCCTTAAATTTCAGTTACATAGAGATGTTCATATGTATGTGTGTATATACATACACATATACTCTAAAAGCTATAAATTAATCTAAGCTAACGATTATGCTTTCGAGACGAAACTAATGAGAGTACTTAAAGGGTATTAACTAGCGGGTAATATTGTTTAATAAAGACACATGTAAATATATGTGTATGTATGTTATGTACATATGTATGTATGTACATATGTATATCGAATGTACTTTTAACATTTTGGATCTGAATATTTTTTGTACTCACATGCAAACACACTCTATCGACACACACTTAGGTACAAACATATATACATCTGTGCAAAAATCAAACTTAGAACTGTTATACATACATACATACATATGTACATATAAAACTGGTAACGCAGAAGTAAATGTAGTTGAAGCGATAGACAAAAGAGAGAAGTGAAAGAAGCAGACGTAGAAGAATCAGCAGCAGCAGCAGCAGCAGCAGCAGCAGTAGCAGTAGCACAACATACACACAGCTATACAAGCGACAAGAAAACCTAATTTCTCTTTTTCTCGCGTTTGTCTTGCTCGTGTAATGCAAAATTCAAATACAACAACAATAGCAGCAACGGCAAAAAAGAGGAAAAAAAATTCGCAAGTTCATTGAACTTGCCATGAAAATTATACGCTGCCAGCGAGCAACGCAAGCAACGAGAAAACGTTGAAAAAAGTGTAGGCATTGGCAGCAGCAGCAACAACAACAACAACTAGTCATGCGTCGCTGCCGACGTCGTCAGCATAGACGCTGACTGCGCTGCATAGATTTGCGACCTGACCTAAAATGCACAAATTTTTACTGCCCTCAGACGCTGTTGCTAACAGAGGCCGTCACTGTTACGAGCACAGAGCTTCGAGCGAATGAGAGAGAGAGAGAGAGAGACCTAGAGCGAGAGGGAGAGTCTACTAAGCTCAGCTGTTTAACCAGGCGACCTCTCAATTATCCTGCTCTCTCACGTTTCGATATAAATGATTGAAAAAAGAAGCAAAAGAGTAGAAAATTAATTAATGTGTGTGCTCTGCAAGTGATTTATTCGTTTTTTGTTTTCTTTATCTATTTTGCTTAAATTGACTGCAAAATAAATTCTATTTAAGCAGTTGCGTCTCAATTATGTCACTCGAAATAAAAAAGAACAGTATGAAAAAAATATAATTAAATTAAAAATAATAAAAAATATTAATAAATAAATTAATAATAATAATAAAAAAGATATTTATAGTAAAAATATTATTAGCTAATTATTATTAATGAAAAGCAATAAAAACTGAAAAACACAAGTTATAATTTGAAAAATAAAATAAAAATAATAATAAATTTGCATATCTATGTATATAACAATAAATAAATATATAAAATAAAAATATAAGAAATAATATTTATTATAAGAATATTATAGAATAAGCATGATAAAAATTTAATAATTATTAAAAAGGGTTTAAAAAAATAAAATAATACTAAGAATAAAAAAAATTCTATAAATGCAACAAATATAATGAAAATATTAATTAAAAGAAAAATATGAATGCTAATAATAAATAAATAATAAAAATTAAAAAAAAAAAAATAAATAAATAAATAAATATGATAAAAGATCAAATAAAAACAACTTTACAATAAAAAGTATTCTATCAAATAATTTAATGCTTAAAATAAAATAAATATATAAAAAATAACAAAGATAAAAATATATTACATCAAATAATAAATTGGTTATTGACTTATTTAAACTTTTCATTATTTATTTGGAAATCTTATTTTATTAAAAACAATACATTTTTGCCCTGTGACCCATTTTGTGTAGTTTTATATGTCTACATATGTGTAAATATGTAGTTTAATATATTTTTTTCGTTGTAGTGCGAGATAAACTAGGCGCACATAATAAATATCTTTGGGTTGTTTTGAAATGTTATTTTCATATTTATTTGTTTGCTGCTTATTCATTCAGTTTGTATTTTTAGAATAGATACACCAACGCATCGTGAGTGCTGAGAGTTCTTGTTAGTTTCTCTTTTGCCTTATTCATTGTTTGTTTCCTTGCGGAACAGTGCTGCGTATGAGTTATACCAATAAAGGCAGGCGAGTAAAATGAAATCAAGTAGCCGACACGTTGGCTTGTTTAGTTGATTACTTAATTATTGTTGAAAGTATACACAACACTGTCATTTGCGCCTGGCGTAGTGTTGTAAAGTGTCGAGTGTGAAATGAAAACGACATTTTGATGAGTTTTCTCAAGGGTTCGGGCTTAAGCTGCGGCAGTGGCGAAGACAGAGACAGAGGTGGAGGCAGAGGCAAGTGCGAAGTCAAAAAGGCACACGATAATCTTTAGGGTTTTTCTTCTTCTTTTTTTTTGATATTCTCTTTTATATTTCTATTTAGCGTCGATGCGAGCGCTGCTAACGGGAGTTGAAGTTTAAGGAGGAGAGTGAATGACGCTGTTGCTTGCCTGACGTTATACCCTGTAGCAAATGAAAATGTTCTAGTTTTGGATATATCTATGGGGCGTGGGAATTATATATATGTATGTGCAAAGATCATATACTATATATTACGCTTGTCTATATTTAAGTTCGATTTATGGCTTATGCCTTGCGCTGTAATGACTCTCTCAGTGCAGGGTAGCTGTTAGTCAACAATTAATTTGTTGTTGTTGTTTTTTTCGCTCTTGTTGTTGCTGTTGTTGTCACCTGAGTTGACATCAAAACGGATATGGAATTTTCAATATTTACTGTTGCTGTTGCGGTTTAATGTATGCAGCTGGCACACACACATGCACACACGCACGGGCAAATATACACGCACACCTGTACATATAGCTGTAGCTGGGTTGATTGGTCGAGGGGTGGGGGCTAGGGTTTGGTTGGCTGTTGGAGACAGGCTGCGCAATAGCTAGCGCCCAGTTGTGCCCACTATGGCGCTTATGTAAGCATTTTCAGCATGTTTCTGCTTTTATATACGTGTAGAATTCACAAGAGAATGTTCATGTGGGCGTTGGGTGGGGTGTTGTGGGTTGGCAAGGGGTGCGTGGGTGTGTGGGTGTGTGGGTGTGTATGGCAATGGGGTAGGGAAAGGTGCAGGTTGCGTTGCGTCGTTTCACATAAGCAACCACCCATAGCTATCTCGCTCACTCGCACGTTCTCACTCACTCTGTTTGCCTTTCCCCTATCACTCGCTCTCTCGCTCTCCATCTGCTTGTATATATATATATATATTTATATATGTATATGTATATGTATATGTATATGTATGTGTCTGTGTCAGTCTATCTGTCTGTTTTGCTATGTTTCACTCCCACTTTGTATAATTCATTTAACAGTTTTCGCACGCAAAACTGCATTTGGCACACAATTCGAAACGAACGCTAGATGGCGCTGCCATAATTTGAAACAATTTGCCTGATTGCAAAATGGCCTTGGCCCAGCCAACAACAAGCTGCACTTTCTTTGTCCCCCACCAATTATCCCATAGCAAAATTTGCATAAATAACAAGTCACAATCATCTCATGAAACTTAATTTGTTTAACATTTCTAAATTCGCATTTTATTGAATTATATTTCGATATTCACAAATGTGAGGCTTATCCTTTATCTATCATGCAATATGGCTTGAATAAATAACTAGAGCTTTCTACGAATTGTTACAGTCGGAGAGTCGGTCAGTCAGTCTTGCAGTCAGTCAATCAGCTTTAGCCCATCAGTCACTTCATTATCTTCCGCTTCACACAATACTCTACAAAATTCAGGACTAACTGAGAATCCATGTTTTAGCATAATTATTTCTACAGTCCTTAAATGCATCAACTATGAGCAAATGCTCTTTAAACAAGATTCACATTAAAGAAAAAAAGAGAAAAATTACGGCCTGGCGCAACCATTTTTGGGCTCCAAAGATTGCCAAATAATATAAATAAATAAATATTATTTACATATTATTTCATAAACAAAATTTCTCGTATCATAATAATTCAGAAAATATAGAATTTTGCGTTTTCCACGCATCTAATGGGCGTATTTATGGAAAGTATGTTTTTTTTCAACACATAATATTAACAACATTAAAAACATAAAGTGTCTATCTCAAAAATAGTGAAAATTACAGGGTATGTTCTATATTTCACGTCTCAAAAAAATGGCGTAAAATTTATGTTTGAGAAATCGAGATGAGATCTCAAAGCTCAAGTTTATTTCCCAATATATATAATAATAATAGCTCAGAAGATATAGACTTTTGCAATTTGCCAAGTCTCTTATGGACTCAAATACTTAGTCTATATCTCGGCCTAACAACGTGAGTATATATCTAAAATTGCAAGTCTCTAGCTTCAATAGCGCCGAAAAGTCAATATACTCTTTTTCCCTTTGGGCACAGTTGCCCATGTCTCCAAATGGTAAATAGAAATGCTCAGTAAAAAGAAGAAGAAAACACAGGTCGGGATTGCCTGTCTAGAAGCCAATGAATCATAGTTTTCTCAAGTGCATCATAGAAGCTTATGTGTATATAAGGCTGTGTAGCTACATGAAATTTAAGAAAGTTAAGTAGATAGTTGAGAATAAAGTAGCAGTTGCCAACACAATTTAACCACAATTAAAACACAGTTGTAATTCTTATAATGCAAAAAAAAAAAAAAATGCTTGAGCTGTAGCAAAAATACAGATCTGAATGTCATAATTAGGCTCAGAAAGTCTCATTCAGAACATACACTTAAAAAAAAACTTGTTCGACAATTAAGTTTGCAGTAGCAGTCTCAGCTGCAGTCGCTGCGCTGCCGCTGCGTCAACTGCGCAGTAAGCAGAGTGCGTGCGCATGCAAGTGTGTGTGTGTCTGTATGTGTGTGTGTGAGTACATGTCGAATGCTGTGAATGCACAAAAGAAACTTTTAATGATTGTCAAGTCAGTTCGCAGGGCTCAGGGTATCGTCTAGTCGAGCCGTCTCGACTGGAGTATTCTCACTTGCTTTTGCCCATATTTGGTTCTGTAAACGTCTATACGTCTCTGTATATGTATGACATGTAGCTTTAGCTCGGTCTCCAGTAATTATCAGTAATTTCTATTAGAGAAAAATGTGTTCATATCAAATAATTTTCAGTTTAAAGTGTGTTTACGTTAATATGTGTGTCAGCCAGATGTTGGCATTGTTTATAGGAATGCACTAAACTTGAAACCTGGAAGCCTAGAAATTTGACACAAAGAAATTCATCAAATATCATTTGGCGTTCTCTATAAATCGCTTCAGAACAATTTTAAGCCTTACGAACATATCTCATAGGTGACTTTAGTTTGGTTGGATGATTCCGTATTTTATGGATAATTTGGTTCGATTCTGCTTTAAGTTGTATAAATAGAGGGGTTTATTTATATATATATTTAAAGAAGATAATTATGTATACATATCTTTACGATATATCAATGTGATTTTTGCCATTTTCGATTTTTGCTCGTGCACACATATCTCACAGATCTGGCAACACTCATCAGAGCTATACTCGATTTTGGCGTTCTCTAAAATCCCACTCAAAGAAAATAGCCTAATACTGTCTCTACTACCGATATAACTATCGATAAGCTCTATTCGAATAATAATCTCATCTCCAACATTTATGTATATTAAATTTACATTACAAATTGGATAGAAAAGCTCTTCAAAAATAAATTTTTATATATTATTACTAAATTGAGTATATTGGTATTCATCCATCCAATTCGTCTAATATCATAGGTCTAATCTATACAGATATAGATATATTGATCTAATAGAGAACTAGGAAACATGAAAAAAAATTAATTTTAGAGTATAATAAGACAAAATGAAGTTGAAATTCCATATGCTCTCATTCCTCATTGACATAGAAATAAAAATTGAAACTGAATTTTGTAAATGAAAAAAACTCTCCGTGGATACACTCTTTACTCAGAAGTCTTCACATTTTATAGGCAAACTTCTGGCACATGAAATGATAAATGAATAAATGAAAGTTTTCTTTAGTTTAACTCTATCCAAGATAAGTATTTGTCAATCGTCATCGAATCGAGCTACTTCTATATGGCCAGCGCTTGGTTATATCTATATATTTTCCTTCGATTTGTTTTTTGTTCTTGATTTATGCTCGTTTTCTGATACGACGAAGTCGACAACTGTTATACATATTTATGCGACAACTGTTATACATAAGCGCGAGTCGCTGTCACCCAGCCAGCCAGCCAGCCAGCCAGCCAGCCAAGTGGGTTTGCAGCCCTGTTCCCTGGCCATTTCTATCAAGCCAGCGCTGGGAAATGCGAACTGACAACTTACCCTTCAGCCAGAGCTGTGGAGCTCTCTTTGTGTTTCTCTGATGTTGGCCTGCTCCCATCCACAGCCATTGCCACTCCCACTTCCACTTCAGCCCCCCACTACCAATTCGTCCTGTGTGTTGGTTGCATCAATGCGTGGCGCGATTTGCTGCTATCAGGGAGTTAGTTGGAAGCTGAAGCCCAACGAGCATCCAATTCAGTATATGCACACTGAACATCAAACAGAGCAAAGTACCAAAATATGATGTGAAGTGCATCAAATTGAGTAGAGCAGTTCAAGTGCTGCGAATCAAGCCCTACATTAATTAAAAATATTTTCAAATTTTTATACAGCATCCCAGAGAGATTCAAAAAAAAAAAGAAACAAAAATTTATTCATTGAAAAAATATTGAATATTGATTATTGTCCTAGTTAATTGACTAGAAAAAAATTGTTAAAAAAGAAAAATGTAATAAAAATTTAATTTAAATAAATGAAAATATTAAAAAAAAAACTAAACTAAAAAAAAAAATAAAATAAATAAATAAAATAAAAATAAATAAATAAATAAAATAAAAATAAAATAAATAAATAAAATAAAAATAAATAAAATAAAATTAATTGTTTTGCAAGATTGAATATTGATTATTATCCTAGTCAATTGACTCAAAAGAATTGTTAAAAAAAACTTATAAAAATTAAATATAAATAAAAGTATTAAAAAAACTACTAAACTAAAAAAAAATAAATACAATAAATAAATAAAATAAAAATAAAATAAATTGTTTGCAAGATTGAATATTGATTATTATCCTAGTCAATTGACTCAAAAGAATTGTTAAAAAAAAACTTATAAAAATTAAATATAAATAAAATTATTAAAAAAAACTACTAAACTAAAAAAAAATAAATAAAATAAATAAAATAAATAAATAAAATAAAAATAAAATAAATTGTTTGCATGATTGAATATTGATTATTATCCTAGTCAATTGACTCAAAAATATTGTTAAAAAAACTTATAAAAATTAAATATAAATAAATAAAATTATTAAAAAAAAAAACGAAATTAAAAAAATTAAAACAAATAAATAAAATAAAAAAAGAAAAAAAAATAAACACAATTTTTTGCAATTTTTTCTGCTGCGAATTCAATTCAATTTTCATAAGTAAAACAAGAACAAATATATATATATATATATATATATATATACATATATTTATATTTATATTGGTAACTAACCGTATATTTCGAAATATTTTTCAGCCTTTCATTGCTAACTTTTCTGCATTAGCGCAATTTCCATTCGAATAAGTTTTGAATTTTTTTATTTTAGATAAAATAAAATAAGATCTATGCATATGAGATATGACTTTATATGACTTACATTTTAGTTATTTATGATTTCTAGTAATTTGTCATTAAAGTTCTAGTTAATTCTGGCATAACTACTAGTTATTTCTCACTCAACTTCTAATTAAATCTCACATGGATTAACTAATGCTTTGCCACGAGCTTCCAGTTTCTCGAGCTAAGTTGATTCCATTCTAATTTAAAGTAATTCTAAGAGAGAGTTAAGCCCAAACATCTCTAGATTTATGGAATGGTTTTATTCAGCTAAGATTCTATTTTCATTTGCTTTACTTGGACATATTTGGGACTTTGTCCAAACATTGATTGATGGTATGTTTGTTATGCATGAGTACACATTGTCAGGACTTGTTCTCTTAGGGAACCTTATCAAGCGACTACAATGTAATACGAGGCAAGAGGTATATACCATGACTGAAAAATAAGTAAGAGTGCTCGAGGCGAGAGGACTCGTCCTAACGAAGAGCTTACGTAACTATTAATATTAGTTTCTGCAATAGATAGCAAACGACACATGAATAAACACACACATATATGCACACACACTCGCACACACACACACACACACACACACACACCTATTTATGCCCATGCGTAAGAACGCGCTCTGCTTACTGCGCAGCTTACGCAGCGGCAGCGCTGAGACTGCAGCGACACTAAATTGTTGAATAAGTTTTCCTCTAGATGATGTACGTCTTGAATGAAATTTTCAGAGCGTGCTTACGTTAAAACTCATATACACTCGACAGCATAATTCTACGTACAGCAGAAAAAAATTTTTTTTTTTGTGTTCAGTTGGCTATAGAATCTACCATAATGCACTTATCGGAATAATTCCTTTTTTATAGTATTTTTCGCTTATTTAACTACCTATTTGCATTTTTATTTTTCCCAAAATAATAATATTTATATTAAAAAACAATGTTAACAAAAAACCTTACAGGTAAGTGACGCAGCAAAAGTCTACGTACACAACAATTCATCGGCTCTTTTTAGGGGATCCATTAGATTTTAATATTTTGTTGGATATCCATTTCGTTTTAACACCTCTTCCAGGCGTCGAGGCATTGAATCCACCAGTTTCCGAGTCTCCTCTGCCGTTATTTTGCTCCATTCGTCCATGAGGACCTCCTTTAGCATATTTATGGAGATTATGGTACGCTGCCTAATCCTACGCTCGTGTAAATCCCACAGATGATTAATAGGATTCAGGTCTGGCGATTGGGGAGGCGATCTTAGTTGATTTTTGGCGATATATAACAATCACAGCCCTATATTGTGGGCTGTTTGCTTCGGATCATTATCTTGTTGAAAGCAATAGTCATCCTCAATCCTCAATTTCTGGGTACTTTGGTGTAAATTTTCATTTAGGATCTTGATATAGTCCTTGTGGTCCATTATCGATTCTATAAACACCAGACTACCAACTCCATTGGCCGCAACACACCTCCATGCCACTATACCACTTCCTTCATGTTTAACGGCCGAAAGAACAATTTCTCTTTCGAAGGATACTCCGTTTTTTCTCCATAATAACTTCTTTCAATTTATATCTAATATGTAGAACATGCACTCCTCTGATAAATTGACCCTGTTCCAGAAGCCTGGCGGTTCATAAGAGTGGCCATTTGGGAGTCCATACGCTGTTTTATATTGATCTCTGATTTGTGCGGTTTCCAATCAGCAACACTAGCATGATACCCGGCCGGAACGCCCAACATGACCATGAACACCGAATGGAATCATGGGAAACAGATTCGGCTAATCTTTCTTCAACTTCAACCCGTTCTTGTTGCTGGGTTATTCTTGGATTTAAAGTCACCAGTTGGACAATACGTTTTTTTTCTCCAGCTGTCAACACTTAAAGTCGGCCAGATCGGGGCTTTAACAATATAAAGCCCGACGACCCATAATTTGTCGTAAGCCTCTTGGCATGAGGAATGTATTCTCACTAAGAATTGTCAAATTTCTCGACAGGATTAGCCCTCTAGCCGGTGTTTTAGTATACGTTTTCGAACTTTATACACAGATTCCCTTCCCCTTACTCTCCTTGATAAACCATGTTCATAATTGTTTTCGTGGCAATGGAAAATTCCATAGCACAGTCTAGACGCATAACGAGAAAAGAAAAACTGTAAAAAAATCTAACGGTTCTTGCGAAACGCGGCGTTGTACGCAGTATAATTGTTGTGTACGTAGACTTTTGCTGCGCCACTTTCCTGTAAGATTTTTTGCTAACGTTGTTTTTTAATACAAATATCATTATTTTGGAAAAATTAAAATTGCTAATAAGTAGATAAATAAGCGAACAATACTATAAAAAAAGAATCATTTCGATAAGTGCCTTATAGTAGATTCTAGAGCCAACTGAACACAAAAAAAAAATTTTTTTTCTGCTGTACGTAGAATTATGCTGTCGAGTGTATGTAAATTATGAAATAACAGTGAAGGAGTGAATGAGATTCTTATTCAAAACTCAAAGTATATAAAACATATTTATATTCATATATATTCGTATTCATTATCATGCTCTTTGGTATGGCATTCCGGCAAGGCTGCAACGAGTCAAGTTCTCGATTGCTGTCAACTTTAAACAAATGACAAGAGTTATCGATAAAATAAATGATAAACTCATGCTGCAGAAAAAAAGATGGAGACACGTTTGGAAGAATGAACTGATGAGTGAATGGAAAAACAGGACTAGCTCCACTCAGTACGTTGTACTTAATGGAGTGTGGCACCTTCTGCATTTATATATGTACATTTTCACAGGGCAACTCTACCCTGAAACTCCATATTTATTTTATGAAAACGATTAATTTCCTAAAGAAAAGAATTTAATTGAATAAAATAAATAATGAATTAAATTAAATAAAAATGTCTTGATTTAATATTTAGCAATTCAATTTAGTTTATGCCTCAGTTTAAGCCCACTGTGCTGGGCGAACTGGTTGCGGTCGCTGGTCAACGGATTGGCTTGGTTTCGGCTCTTCAGAGCCCGCCAACATTTGCAACTTTTGTGTGTTTTGTTTGTTTTGGATTTGAGCTCGCATTCGCGGCGGCTGCGGCTGCGGCTGCTGCTGCTGTTGCTGCTGCTGCTGTGCTTGCTGGCTTCAAAGTTGACTTGGTTTTGTCGCTAGGTGGCGCTAAAGTGTGCGTGTGTTTGGCAACGCATTTTCGTTGGTTGTTTCGCTGGCAACCCAAGTATATATATATATATATATCTATATATATATATATATTATATATATGTATATACATCTGTGTGCGTGTGCGAGTGCAGCAGGTCGTGGAATTGGAAAGTTCTAGACGCAGACAGACGGACAGACGAACGAACTGGCAGCCAGACGAGCAGACATATCAGCAGCGTCTCCCACTGTTCATTCCAGTTGCCAGCCTCTCGCATACAGATGCAGTCGCAGTCGCAGTTACACGCGCCGCATGCATGCGTATGTATTCCCAGCTCTATGCACACACATACATATGCATATGCATACGTAGAGCGACTGCGAAGAACTCAACTACTGCAAATATTTTTCTCGCTTTCTTTTATATTTATGTATATGAAAGTCGAAATTTTCATGAATTCAAATTTAATTAACAAATTGGGTGAAATATGATTTTGGGCTTAGCTGTCAGCTTCTTCTTCATGGGTATTTTGATGGGAATATTAGATGGCTTGTTTCTCGATTTCGCCATGGGACGAATTTGCGTTGAGGATTTTGGTTTGGGTATTTTCGATTCGAACTGCGTTGGACCTGCATCCGGGCAATCCCTAATCCAAAAGTTGAACAAATGACGTCGAGTCGCCATAAGATATAGAAATTAAAGTTCGACTTACGTTAAAGAATTCTCCGTCAAAACTTTCTGGGTCACTTCCTGCATCTCGGTGTGCGTCCTCAAATTTTCGTCAACCGAACCGCTTAAGGATAGTTTATTCAGCTAATTATATATATAAATTATTTCAATTTCGGACTCTGAGATCATCAGACTGTGCACGTGACTTACCTCTCGCTGAACATCGTTCAACAAAACGGGACTAGTGCATCCCGTTGCAGTCCCATCGCTGGCCATGGCCATGTCCATGTTGGCTGTCTTCTTGGCGCTCGTATTTTGTTCACAATTATTATTCATTTTATTAGCTCTTAGTGAATTTTCTTTTTATTTTTCGCTCAGATTGGGAAATTCAACGTTGACTCTGCCGCTGCTGACTAATGCAATGACAATCACTTTTGATGTCGACTTGTGCTCTGCCTACTAGATCAGTGCTCTTTTGACAATGTCAATCGAGATACCGATGATGGATATATCGATAAATACCGATGGTTATACCAATAGGTCGATGTTCGCTTGTCCATCCATCCGTCTTTCTGTCCATCTCTGCATTCATCCATCACTTGATCCATTCATGCTTCTATATCCTTCTGTTCTGCCTTGAATCTTCGAATATAGTATATATTGAGTTGAAAAGATTCAGATATCGATAGTTGCAGCTATAGATATCTAATAACATAGATATCGATATATGCAAATATAGATATCGATATATAATGGATATAGTTATATGCATTCCCGCCGGGGGCATTAGTTTGAGTTTGAGTGTTTGTTGAGGTCATCGATAACAGGAGTTGTAGAGTTGTAGTAGAGAAGAGTTGCAAGAGTTGTATGAGGCAATTGGAATATACCCTATAAGATACACATATGTAACAATGTGAAAAGATATATATATATATATATATATTTGATATACTTCGCTCTTAACACATCTCAGAATGTTGGCTAAAGATGCTGAGAATGAATCAATGTTCAGCTCGAAGCGAATAATGAAATCATATCATGAATCAAAGTCTCATCGAATGTTTCAGCAGCTGCATGTTATCGATAACTTGTATATCTGCTTGAATAAAGTTATCGACATTTAGTTCTGTATTGCGAAACTTTGATAAGCTCTAAAATTGTATAAAATGCATTTTCATTGTAAATTTAATTTAGAATATTTTTGTTTATGTCACAAATGCTGGGCAGTGGGCGTGGCCTGTGGCTTATGCAACACATGCAATAAGAATGCAGGTGGCACTTGGCTGCTGTGGGGGTTGCTTCCAGGCACTCAAAATGTGATGGGGTGGGGTGGGATGTTGTGAGGCGGTGCAGCGGTTGGCGCTGGCTGCGACGAGGCCTTTCTAATAACATATTGCTAACATGCACGCAACGTTCGCTTGTCATGGGGATGGCAGCAGCAGAAGAAGAAGAAGAAGAGCAGCAGCAAAAACAAACACCAATAGAACCTGGCCCAAATGTGGGCAGGGATTGGCGATAGAAGTACGAGTGGGACCGGGGCGGGGGCGGGGGCGGGTTTTGGTCTCGTTTTCGTTGCTTTGTTTTTCGGGGGTTAAGTGCAAAAGTTGCACAACAAAAATTGCATTTTTAATTTGCTCAGCAACAAGAAGAGGAAGGAGAAGGAGAAAGATAGAGAGAGAGAGAGAGAGAGAGAGAGACAGGTAGATAGGCAGACAGGCATACATATATACATATATGTGGGCAGCAGCTGGGAGTGGCAAAAATAGTGAAAAGTTAACTTCACTCAATAAAGCAAGAGCAAAAAATAAACAAAGAAAATAACAACAACAACAACAACAATTGCACATGACGAAAATGCAGGAGAAAAACTTTTACGCTGCAGCAGCCTCTGCTTGTATATATACATATATATATATATATATTTATATATGTATATATATATATATATTTATATATGCATATAGATTTATATCAACTTTACCATGATATACCTATTCATGTACGGCATTTAAGCAGGCGAGGGTGGTACTCGGCTGGGCTGGGTATATTTTCGAAAATTATAGAAAGCATGTAAGCTAACTCCAATTGAGAGGGCTCTACTAAGTGATACCCAGAATTCTTTGAGCTTATGCACCTATTATTAAATGGGATTTAAGGGCATAATGGGTCTTGTGTGCAAGTGTATGTGAGAGGGAGTGGCAGAGCCCATTATCAGAACCATGAGGTATGTTAGACTAGCTTTTTCTGCTTGTCCATTCGTCCGTCCGCCCGTCCGTCCGCATGAAAAAAGCGATCCCAAAACCTATAAGCGCCAGAGACTTGACTCGGGTATATTATGCGCTGTACGAGTTTATTTTTTGTTAAATAATTGATTTCATTTCTGTATTTCATCGATAACAATCGATAACTTGATTTCATTTTGTAAGCCTAACTTGAAGACTACAATTACGATAGCTATAAGGAATACGAAGTTTGGATTTTGGATAACAACCACCCACCTAATCTAATCTAATACTAGAGACTTGAGCTCTGGCAAATAGACACATATGAATGTCAAACTGTATATCTAGAAGTAGAGTTTTTCAGCAACGCCCCTGCTGCTCTTATGTGTGTTGTTTGCGAACTTATATAGTTAGTTGTATTAGCTCTTTGTAGAGGCTAGGGTATGTGCTAGTCGAGCCGCCTTGACTGTTGCCTTTTTAGTTGTTATTGTTGCTGCTGGTCAGTTAAAGGCGCTGCAATTGGCTGCATATGTGCAGCTCAGTTACGCCCGGCCAAGTCTCAGCAAACATACCTCTCCCCCCTTCACACACACACACACACACACACACACACACACACACACACACGCACACCCATATGGACTTCAACTCACCCCTTGGCTGGCATCTAGTATGTACTCCATCAAGCGCTGCTTTTGACTTTTGCATTCGTTTGTTTTGTGTTCGCTCGTTTTTGTCGCGTCTCGTTGTTGGTCAGTTGATGTTGTTGTTGTTGCTGTCGAGTTGCCTCATACAACAACAACAACAACAACAGCAGCAGCTTCAATTGCGCACTTTGCGTTGCGATTTTCAACATCTCAGTGACTGGCTTTGGTTGCTGCGGCTGCTACGGCTGCTGCTGTTGCCCAGGTTCACATTCTCATTACAGTTCATTCACCCAAAAGATACGGCTTTTTGTATCTATTAGTTATGTATGTGCTGCTGCTGTTGGCCATGTGTAGCAATAACAACAGCAACTGCCGCTGCCGCTGCCGCTGCAGCTACGGCCAAGTTTTGATTTGTGAGCCATGTTGCAGACACACAAGCTGCAACTCAGCTTCAGCTCCATCAGCTCCCCAACTCAACAATTCTCCAATTCAGCAGCTCAACCAAAGGGTCAACTTCAGCTATTGTTTTTTTAGTTGTAGCTTTTGTGTCAGCTAATTGCATTCGCACTTTCTCGCTCACTCACTAACTCTATCTCTCTCTCTTTTTCTTTCTCTCTCTATTTTCATTGCAGGTGAGTTTCTCTAGCAACTAGAACCAATTCCATTGCCAGCTGAAAGTCAGCCAAGCAATGAACCGAGCTTTGAAAAACGAAAAAAAAAAAAACAATTAAGGAAAAGCAATAACAACAACAACAATAAGTTGTTGCATTTCCACTGCATATAGAAGGGCATATGTGTTGGGTAAGCGTATTGGTAACAATTATTACAAACAAACATAGAAGAGGCTGAATTATATAAGCAGCAAATCTAGGCATGCTTTTATTGTCATCAGCAGCATCATCATTACTATCGTAACTATATATGGTCATTATCATTATTATTATCGGTGTCATATAGAAGAAATCTTCATCATATCTTTGTCATTACTATCATTATTTGTATCATTATTATTATCGTTATTATTGTTATTATTATTATTATTATTATTATTATTATTATTATTATTATTATTATTATTATTATTATTATTATTATTATTATTATTATTATTATTATTATTATTATTATTTTATTATTATTATTACTATTATTATTCATCATTATCATTGTCATTACTATCATTATTGTTATTATTATTATTATTATTATCGGTATCATATATAAGAAATCTTCATCATTATCATTCTCATTACTTTTATTATTGCTATTATTATTATCCTTATAATTATTATTATTATTATTATTATTATTGTTATTATTATCATTGTTATTATTATTATTATTATTATTATTATTAATATTAATAATATTATTATTATTATTATTATTATTTTTATTTTTTAATTTTATTATTATTTTTATCCATTTTAACATTATCATTATTATATTATCATCCCTATCATTACAAATATGATAATTATCATCATATTAATGTTAATGTATTCATTATAATTATCATGATCATCAATATTGTTATCATCATTATCATTCTCATTATTCTCACCATTATGAGCATTTTACTATGATAGCATCATCATTATTATCATGATTATTAATTATGACCAAAATTATGATCATAATCATCAAAATTATCATTATCCGATCATTATCATCGAAAAAAAAATTGTCATCATCATCATTATTCTCATCTTTACTCTCATGCTCATCATTATCAACTTATTATTATTGTCATGATGATGATCATGATACAAGCTGCTGCCTCTTACTTAATTATCATCATTATAATCATCATTGCTCTGACATTATCCTTGTATCATCATCATCAACAGCATAATTATTGTTATCATTAGTATCATGCTCATCATTATCAACTCTTTATTATTGCTATCATTATCATGATAAAAGCTGCTGCTCACACTTAATTATCATCATTATCATCATCATCGCTCTGATATTAGCCTGAGCTCCTCACACTTTGCAGGGTATCTTTTTGAGCAGCTATCAAAATTTGTTACGTTACAATAGTTATATGATTGACAACCCGGTGGGGCCGTGGCGGTGGTGTGCGCTGTTCCGCACCTGCTTCACCTGGCCACAGCTGCTCCAGCCTCTATCACCTATGCGACGGAGTCAGCGTGCCGCAGTTTTTGAAGCTCACAAAACGCGAAAATTTGTTGTTTCGGATGTTTTACCTTATTCTGCTTCTGCTTCTGCTTTTGCCTCTGCTTTTGCTTCTTCTTCCTCTTCTTCTTGTTCTTTGTTTTGCGCTTAGTTTTGTGCGGGAGACGAAAATTGGACGGAGGAAAAGAATAGATGTGTGTGTGTGTGTGTAAGTATATGTGTATGTATATATGTATGCATGTATGTATGTGTGTATATATGTATATATGTATGCATGTATGTGTGTATGTATGTGTGTGTCTGTGTAGTCGGATAGCCACAGTGGTTGAGTACACGCATCGGACGCAAAAATCGTTTCGGTTTAGTTTTCCAATGCACAACGCACACATACATACACACACACACATACACACGCACACATACACACACACACACACACACACACAGGATGTCTAGTCGAAAAGGTGGCGATGCTATGCAATGCGGGCGGGTGGGCAGCTGGACCCAGCCTTTCCAGTGTGTATTTAGCAAATGTTGTTGTAGCTTAGTTTTCACTTCCAACAAAACAACAACAACAACAACAACAGCAGCAGCAGCAGCCAAGGCACTGCCAAGCCAGGCACAGCCGCCTCGCTTCGTTTTTGTGTCTATTACCGCACACACACACTCACACACTCACACACACATGCATTTGGCCAATATACGCTTTCCCTTGCCCTCACTCACTCCTCGCACCCCTCTCCTCCCCCCGCTTTTGCCTGCTCTACTTTTACCTTTTGCCAAAACATTCCAGCTGCACTCGCCACTCACCCACCTATTTGCCACGCCCCCTGCCCGTCCCCCCCTCGCTTAGTTTCAGTTTTGGGTATACATAAATCAGCAACAGCCGCTGCCGCTTCGATTAGCAAGAGCAACTGTCTGGCAACGCCAGATGCCAATTGTTGCCACTACTTGGCCATGCTTGAGCAGCTGAACGAAATCGAAATCGAAATCAATTCGAAAACTAAATACCCAAACTAAACTGATTTCACATGGGATTACTACAGGGTATTTTAGTGCCCAAGTCCAAGTTGTATCAGTAATGAAGCAAATTCGAATGCATAAAACATTTATCTTTCTGAGTAAGCTAATTAAATTCTGGATGAATCTTAAAATTGAAATGTTAAGCTTTAATGAAGGCTTTGAGAGATTGTAGAAGTAACATTCGTTGCTCGATAATCGTGAGTGTTTACTATATAGACAATACTTCTTACTGGTAATCCTTAATCTTTACTCCTCAATTGTAACTTCCCATTCTCCTCTCGCTTATAGTTCCTCCTTAATCGTTACCTCTCAATTGTCACTCCCTCTTCTCCACTGTTTCATAGTTTCGCTTTTATCGTTCCTCGTTGCTACTTTTTCGTTACTCCTAAATAATCACTTCAAATATTTCTTAATCGTTACTTTCGCTACTCATTAGTCGTTTGCTCTTTGTCGTTACTTCTTAGTCGTTACTCTCCAATCTATACTTCTCAATCGTTAGTCCTTAGTAGGTGTTTCTTAATGGTTACTTCTTGTGCGTTACTCCTTAGTTGTCACTACTTATTGTTGCTCCTCAATCTTGAAATCTTAATCTTTACTCCGCATAAAAATAACGAATATTTATAAGTCTTTTCCTTAGTCGTTACTCCATAATCGTTACTTCTTTATCGTTATTCCCTATTCGTTACCTCTCATTCTCCACTCGTTTATAGTTCCTCTTTTATCGTCCCTCCGACATCGTTCCACCTTCATCATTCCACCCTTACCCTGACCATTACTCCTTAATCGTTACTCGTTACTCGTTACTCGTTACTTTATCGTTACTTGCTTCAAGCTTTCATAACTGTATTCGCATATCGCGCCTCAAGTGACATTTAATTTCTCCCCATTTTCATTTATTTTTTCTTTAACTCTGCATATCTGTGTGTGTGTGTGTGTGTGTGCATTGGTTCAGTCATCTTCATAACTGTCGCTGTCTCGCTTCAACCCGCAAGGCTCAAGCCAAAACAGAGCGAATAAAGAGAAAAAAGCTGAATAGATGCCGAAAATGCAGTTGGAGCGCCATCTGTCGATGCAAACTGCAAGCTGTAGCATGGCTGCATGCATGTGTGTGCGCGCGTGTGCGTGTGTGTGTGAACAATAAGCCAAAAACCAGGCAGCATATATAGCGTACTCCGTATGCCGAACCCCGGCATTTTGGTATTAACAAGCCCAACAACAGGAGCAACAACAACAGCAGCGGCAGCGGCAGGAAAACACGAGAATCGAGAATGTCGTCGCCATCGCCATCGCCATCGCCAGCGACGTCGTTGTCGTTGTCGTTGTCGGACGGTGGCTGCCGAAAATTTTCCACGATTTGGCAACATCCGTGGCAACAGCGAGTGCTGATTGAATGGCAGCGACCGACCCGCTGCACGCTGCCCGCTGCCCTCTGCCCGTCGCCTGTTTCCCGTTAGTCGCGTTAGCCATTGCCGAAGCCTTATTCCCATTGTCCTCGTCGTTGGCACTTGGCAATGTTATTTATGTGCAGCGCGCGCGCATAATGCATCACATGAAAGTCACACACACACACACACACACACACACACACACACACACACACACACACAAACACACACTCGCACACACACACACACACACACACACACACACACACACACAATAAACTTCGCTTGCAATTGCCATTGCTCATAAGACAATGACGCCCAGCCGCATTGGCGGCGAAACAGGTGCCACGCCCCTTTAGCAATTATAGATACTTATGTATTTGGCATTAGCAATATTTGGCCCAAGCTCAGGCAGCACACATTGCACTTGGCCGTTCGAGTGGGCTCTGAATGGTTAACTGGATAAACATCACGAGCAGCTCGCAACAACAACATCATCATAATCACTGCGCTTACGTCATTAGTGAGCTACGACTTTCCCTTATGTAATCCATGTAATGTCTAAATGAAGCCCCCAAGATGTTTCCGCCGCCACGTAAGCAAGCATAAATACAACGTACTTCCTTGCAAATTACGTAACATTTATTAATGCTTGAAATTGGTTTCTAAATGTTACGCTCTTAACGCTAAGCACATGACATTAAAAATTTCAGATATAGACTATGAAATAGGCACATTACGTAAAGCTTTTAACGTCGTACGTAATGCATTGATTAGACAATTCAGTGGAACTGAAAGTGTATATGTTAGGCAAATTGCTATAACGTAATGCCTAATAATGTAACGTAACGCCTGATATTACGTTACGTAACACGTACTTATTGAGTAAAAAAATCATTTACTTTTTATGCAATTTTTTCCTGCCAAACGTTACGTAACGTAACATAAAACAACGTTCGGCAGTTAGATATGATTGTACACCTACTTACAGCTCAAAAAAGTATCTCTGCATAAAACTAGAAACGTTTTTGTTTCCATTTAATATAACGTAATACGTAAACCTTAACGTAATGTGACAGGATTGGCATATTCTCATGAGAATATTATATAATTTTATTAGATACTTATTTGTCGCCTTGCGTATGAAATTCTGTTGCTTAAGGTGACGTAACACCAGTTTACGTAACTTGACGTATGTAATTGATAACAAATTAACCAAAGAGCAGATACCTTATAATTACGTTATTTTCTGTAACGTAAGGTGCAACGTAGTGTAAATCTATACATAAATGAATTATTGTTAGCATACGGAAAGATAGTAAACGTACACGATGCTTAACGTAATGCAACATCTAACGTAACGCATTGCGTATTTTGTAATGCGAAATAATATCAATGAGAATCCTTCCCTTGTTCTGCATATCACATTGACACATAGGGTTTATGACAATTAGGTAATTCAACGTAATGAAACGTAAGACAAGGCAGTCTGCTACGTAATGTATTTCGAGTCGTGTATTACGAAATAATATGAATGGGAATCATTCCTTTGCATTGAAACCTATCTATTGGGAAAGACAGTAAACGTACACGATGCTTAACGTAATACATCATCTAACGTAACGCATTGCGTATTTTGTAATGCGAAATAATATCAATGAGAATATTATGGGCATTGAATTGAGACGTGTTTCGTAGGGCCGCCCATTTAGTAATGCAACGTAATGCAGCGTAACGTAACGCAAGTGAGTGTCACGTAGCGTAAGTCATGTAATCGAAATGAACTAACGTCATCTGCCTGGTCATATGCCATAAAGCAAACGCCTGCCAACGCTGCAACGTGACTGGCAAGTAAATTTTTCATATGTTTTCCATGCGGCAGCTGCGAGCAGTTATCCAATTGCTGACAAATGGCTATGTGATCGGGGGGCGGGAGAGGCCAGTGGGGGGCGGTTGCAGCTGGAGGAGGCATGGCAGCTACTTAGCAATGTTGCAAGTGCAATATGCGTGCGATATGCCGCAGCTACTTGACCCATTGCTCTCTGGCTCTGCATTGTTGTTGTTGTTGTTGTTGTTGTTGTTGCTGCTGCTGCTGCTGCTGGCATCAGTGTTGCGGCAACAATAGCCTCTGTGTTAGAGCTCGCCTAGTTGCATAAATTTGCAGCTTAGCAACCCTTTTCTGCACTTCATTAGTCTTTGCTCGGCGCCCGGGAGTATCCATAGCCCGTTGTTGTCCTGCCAACAGCTCTGTGTGTGTCTGTGTGCGTGTGTGTGTTTGTTTTTTTTTTCTTCTTCTTTTTCTTCTTATTGCCATTTTAGCAAGTCTCCAGCACGCACTCTCCCTCTCTCGCTGGCTCTCTCTCGCCCTCGCACTCACTCGCTCCTTGCTCCCCCTGTCTATCTCTCTCTCTTTCTCTCTCTCTCTTTCTCTCTCTGTCTCCCTCCCTCCTCTCTATCTCTATCTCTAGCCATCTCTCACACTCGCATTTGGCTTTGCATCCAACCACCAACAATTGCCGAACTTGTGCCGCCTGCAGCCTTGCAGCGTGTAAGCCAATAACATCATTATCATCATCATGCAAGCATCATCAGCTGCTGCCTACTTCCTGGTTGCTCGCTTTTCTTTACTTTTTTTCTTCTTCCTGTTTTATTGCTGTTGTTGTTGTTGTTTTTGTTTTTGTTTTTTTTTTTTGGTCCAGGCGTGTCCTGTGCTCGGTTGCAGCCCGGTTGCAGCTCGGCTGCATGCTGCACGAAGCTGAAACTTCCAATATTCCTGTCGGCACAGTGTGTGTGTGTGTGTGTGTGTATGTGTGTGTGCGTGCGTGTGTGGGAGTGTGTTTTATTAAAGGTACATCACCAAAAATTCAACGAGCCGAGCTCACAACAGTCCCAGATACAGCCCCAGCCCCCAAGTGGTGGCCCAGCCTTAGCCGCCCACAAGCTTGCCACACGCATTCGGCTTTGGGCAACACACGCTCGTCGCGCTGCACGATGCACGATGCACGATGCACGATGCTGTGCTCTGTGTTGCTATTTAGACCAATAACTCAGCCAGCCCACGCACTGGCGAGCGACCAAACGTTCGACCAAAAAGCGAACCGCTGTCGACCCAAACCCCCAGCTGGATGCACCAGTCAGCCGTCATTTAGCCCGGCTTTTGCCCCTTCCACACACACACACAGACACACAGAGATTTATATAAATATATTTCCAGGCAGCATCTCTCTCTCTCTCTCTCTCTCTCTCTCTCTGATGTTTACCCTATTGTATCGGCTGCATGGCCGCTGCCATTGCCACTTGAAGGCTCGTCGTGCCTCGTTCCACGCGCAAGTTCACACTCCGGCCATATTAATAAAGTTATAGCCGTACCGGATCGCATACCGTATCATAGCATAGCATAGCATAGCATATGCATCGTATCGCATCGCATCGCATCGCATCCTAACCTAAACTCGCCGTGCCATCCCCAGCCACACACGACCTAGACCCTAGCTAGCTCGCCTAGACCGGGCCCAGTGCGTTCGTCTTGGCCCTGTTGCCGTGTAACCAGCTTCTGCTTCTTCTTCTTCTTCTGCTTTTTTTTTGTGTGTGTGTGTGTGTGTTTTTTTTTTTTTTGATGCATTTTAAAATTTGACTCGCTCGCTCTCGCGCTCTCTCGCATTGGGAAAAGCGCGCGTGTGCCACCTGGGCTATCGTCGTTATCCTTATCAACAGCATTATCAATCGGGCCGTCGCAGTTCGTCGCTTGTCGTTCCGTCGCTCGATATATCGCGCGTCTCGTATTCCTCAGCTCCAACGGGAGTATGATACTAAGAAATCTACTGGTAAATATTAATTACCAACAAATTCTACATTTTCTCTGTGCCTGCGTATGTGTGTGCGTGTGTGTGCGTCTGTGTGTGTGTGTGTGTGTAAGGAATATCAGCAACAAGTGTCCTCCCAGTCTTAGATATTATCCCTACTGCCCCAATGCTGCCCGCCCACACATTAGCTCAGCTCAAATGTGAAACTTACAATGGATCTTATTGATGGGCTTACAGATGAAGAAAATTCGTAAGAGTTTTCATAGCAAGGACATCGTTCACTAAGTGCAAATGAAATCGAAAAAGTTTTGGAGTGAATTCAGTTTTGGATCATCATCATCACATATCTATTATCTAGATAAGTTATTTCAGGGAAATTCAGCTGCAAATCAACAAATATATTCCAAATTAATGAGGAATAATCCTTAATAAAACAAGTAACAACACTCTAGTCGAGACTGCTCGACTAAGAGATACCCTGAATCCATTGAGCTGTAATACCAATCATTAATAGTTTAATTTATTCATTAATAGTAAACAACACATGCATGCACGAACATGCGCGGCTATGCGGCTGCAGAAGAGGCTGTACTATGGAAACTTTTTTGTTTAATAACTTTTTTTCTCGACTTATGTTCGTAATGAAATTTTTGGGGAGTGATAATGACATTCAAATGTACCTATTTTCCAAATTTCAAGTCTCTAGTATTTGATATACGTGAGTTGTCATTTTTGTTGAATTGTGGGCGAAGGGGGCGTGGCATCGAAAATCCAAAAATGACAAAATATGAGGATTCAATATGGCTATCAACCACAACTTAGTGCACGATTCTATCTTTAACGGTGTGCACGCCAGACTTAAAAAACAAATCGATATTTTCGATAGTTATCGATAAAAAAGAAATGGGACGAGTTATCGAAAAAAAAATAAACTCGTACAGCGTATGGTATTATCGAGCATTTTGCTTTTTATTTGAAGTCTCTAGCTTTTGTGGTTCAAGAAATCCACGTGTTTACACGGACGGACGGACGGGCGGACGGACGGACGGACAGACGGACAGGGCTAGTTCAATTCAGCTCGTCGAGCTTATCAAGAATATATATACTTTATACTTTATACTTTCATTTATGAAAAAATGTCATAGAAATTAAGTAATATCATGTTAGGTACAGGGTATCTGCCAGCCTAACACTAGAGTACTTTTTGAGAAGCCCATATGTGACATACAGGATATGTGATAGAGTAATTAGAAAATTATCATAGAGAGTAACTGCTAGTCTAGTCCTAAAATATTTCATGATAATTTCATTTGTGGCACATAGGGTATCTGATAGTCTAATACTAGAATACTTCCTGATAAGTTTATGTGTGCCATACAGGGTATTTGCTAGTCTAGCAGCAGAGTAGTTATCATAGAAAAGGGATATACACATTTGCCACACAGGGTATCATGCTAGTCAAGTTCTAGAATACTTCTTCATAAGTTAACGTGCGCCATACAGGGTATGTGCTAGTCATACAGGGTATTAACAAATCAAGCAGTACATAAATTCTTGATAATCTCATAGAAAATGAGTACAAACAATTTCTATGCAGGGTATCTGCTAGTCAAATACTAGAATATTAAGATCATGAGTGCTATAAAAGGTATTTGCTAGTCAAGCAATAATTACTTCTCGATTATCTCTGCAAGGGCATATGCCATACAGGGTATCAACAAGTCTAGCATTAGAATAAGTATTTGAGCTCTTGATAATCTTATGATAATCCTATGGGAGAGGGACTTAAACATTTGGCATACAGGGTATTTGCTAGTCAAGCACCGTAGTACTTCTGGATTATCTCATAAAGGGAGGATATCCATACAGGGTATCAGCTAGTCTAGTTCCAGACTAGTTCTTGATAATCTCGTACAGTTCAATTGACTTGTGAATTAATTACATGAAAAGCCTGTAAGAGGAAGAGAGATGGTTAATGCAGGCCAAGTTTTAGAACCAGTTCCATTCGGTGCGTCAATTGACAAATGCACTCGCTGCCTATGTCTCTATCAGTGTGTATGCCTGTGTGTGTGTGTGTGTATGTGTATGTCTCAATGCATTTGGTTAATGTCTGCTTGCGTCTGATTCTGGAACTGGATTGTAATTACGATCCTAATGCTGATGATAGAGCTTAACCAGACCCAGGCTAAAACTAACATTTGCCATAAACATGCCTACACACACACACACATACAGCTGGCATATGTACATGTATATACATACATACATACATAGACATGCATGTAGATATTTATGTGTCCGTCCTCCACACTCACACACATGCACACAGTCATACACGGCAAGTCCTTATGTCAAGCGAGAGCTCTATGCGCTGAGCTGAGCTGCGCCTCAAGCATTTCATCATGCACAACCAGCACACATACACTCTCTCTAGCCCAATATGTACCGTATCTTGCTCCTACCTCTTTCCACCCATTTCTACCGTAGCGTACCCATATTCCCCGCGCTCGCTCGCTCGCTCGCTTGTTCACTCTCTCTCTCTATCTGTCTCTCTCCCTCTCTTTGTGTGTGTTGCTTGCTGCCCACTACTACTTTGGATGTGCTTTGCCAAGCTGCTTTTCCTTTTATTTTGCGTGGCTCATTCGCTGTGTTGAGTTTGTTGATTTTTGTATTTTTTTTTTTTTTTCTTTTTTTTTTCTATTGCTGCTGCTGCTAGCGTTGACGTTGCTTTGCTGTTGCTGCCGCTGCCACTGCTACTGCTTTTGCTGTTGCTGGCTGCGCGCCGCACACACATACACAGTTCATGTATATACAACATTCCTCAGTACTTGAAGCGCCTCCGGAAGTGATGGTTTTCATCTGCCGTTCGTCGCATTTGCAGCAGCAGCAGCAGCAGCAGCTGCTTTAATAATAAGCCAAGCAGCAGCAGCCTCCAACACCCCTATAGACCCACTGTGCTCTGCGCATACAACGGGCAGCAGCAGCAGGCAGCAGGCAGCGAGTAGCCGCAGTCAGCGAGCCAGCAGCAGCAGCAGAAGCAGTGTGTAAAGTTATTATCTATTGCCGTGCATAGTTGTTGTTGTTTCGAACCGGGAATGCGCAGCAAAAGATACGCCAGCGATTTAAATCGCATTGTCTGCGCCGGAAAATCGGTGAGCTAATCCAATATTCAATTTTATAAGTTATCAACCTAAAGGCTAAAATGTGACCACACGCAATAAGAAATTACACACAAATTTTCATGGTGGCACACAAAAAAAAAAGTTTTAACGAAAAAAAGAAAAAAAAAAAACAAAGAGAGCAAGTCGCAAGTCAGGAAAACTAGCAGCAACAACAGCAACAGTGACAGCAAGACTGACACATGCGCGAGAGACGCCAAACGCTTTATATGTATGTCTCTCTTGCTCGTTAGTGCGCTCTCCACAGTTCACTCTCTCGTCTCTCGACATTTTGGCTTCTCGCCATTGTTGTACTCTTGTCGAGCTGCTGTCTTTATGGCTGCTGTGCGCCTGTTACATTCTGTAGACTGCAGCGTCATTGCAGCGACGCTGGCCGCTTTGTCGACGTCGCGGTCGACCGACACAGAGCCCAAAAACACAATGGACACATAACAAAAACAAATACAAAGCTTCAGCAGCGGCAGCGGCAGCGGCAGCAAGAATATTATCATTTAATGTAACATAAAAAAATTTCTTTAAAGAGTGCGACTTGGGCAACTATAGCAGTCCAAACAACACTCGAAAGATTAACAGAGAGCGACTAGAAGAGAGCTTGCAAGCAGAAAGAGAGCGAGTGATACTGTTGCTATTGCGGCTGCTGCCGCTGCTGCTGCTGCGGGTCTGCGGTTGTTTATTGTTTTACAGGCCGCTTGGGGGCGCTAATTTGTAATATGAAGCTTAGTTTTAATGTGTGTACAGTAAAGATTGGCCAAGTGTGTAAACCACAAGACTTTATGTTAAATATATACATACATAGGTATGCATGTATATACATATGTGTACCTACACATGTATGTATGTATATGATTATGTAAATTCGCTACGTACATAAAATATATGTAAATAAATATATTTCTCATGGTATTTAAGTTTAGCTGTCCTTAAATTTGGGGCTTTACGCAGATTTTCATCAAATTAATTTAATACAAATATGTTTATAAATTTAATGTACATACAAAGTTATGTATATAAAAGAAATCAGTTTTTGACACAGAAAAACTGAACTATACATACAATGTATCTGTATTCCAATTTTTTTCGCTGCGTTAAGCTTTAAACATAATTACAGTTAAAGCAAAATTTAGCGCATGTTATGGATTACTGTCAACAGCGATTCAGGTTAACTAAACACATAAATATGTAATTAAAAATGATTCCAATTTATTGTAAATATCAAATTTAATTATACATTCACAGACATATACATATATATACATATACGTGTACATACTTTGTATGTTTGTATTTACTATGACAAATTTTTTCTGTGCTTTAAAATGTGTCGCAATTGCCCACACACAGCTATACTCAACATTCGATTGTTGTGTGTGTGTGTGTGTGTAAATTCGCCATTTGTATTCACCTTAGTCTATTGCTGATTCTGCTCGGTTGGATAGCTCGGCGGACGCTGTGCCGTGGTGGTTATTCGCATTTATTGCGGTAGTTTGCCTGCTCGCCTTTTCTCAGCACCCAGCAGTTGGCATACGCGCCGCACAACAAAATTGTGCTCATAAACCGTGTGTAGGTAAATATTGTGTTGCGCTTTTATTATAAGCGGCGAATTGGTCTCCATTAAAGACCACTTTCGACTTACTTGCTCAGCATTTAAATTTTTAAATGTGCAAAAATAAATGTTAAGAGCAGATGTTAACGAGAAGCAGTAAAAAAAGAGGAACAAAAAAATTAAACGATATCGATATAACGAGAACGTAATGCTAAGCTGACCGAAATATAACAGTCGCTCTCGCCCTCTTTAAACATGCAATGCTCTCGAGTTTGCTCATATGTGTGAATGTGTGTGTGTGGAGAGCGCAAAATATTACGACTGTGTGATTTAGAGTTGTCAAGTTGCTCAATCTATTTATTGATGGCCGACAACAAATTTAATTGCTTATCGATCCCATAAAATGTATTAATGTACTTAAATGTCAAACTAAAAATGCTTCAATATTTATGTCCATTAAGTTTCATATTTTCAAAGCACTTTAAAAAATTATATATAACCACCAACTGCTCTCTATGCTTGGTATCTGCTGCCCGCATTGCGCGCTTCGACAACCCTGCTTGCGAGCAGCACTCTCATACAAGTTCGAGCGAGAGAGACCGGCAGGTTAGCTGCTTTGCTCGCTAGCAACTGTTTGTCATAGCAGCGGCGCTTGCTAAGCTGCCTGGTTGCCTGTTAAATTGGCGGTTACACGCGCGCGTCAGGTACGCCAGCCGCCAGATTTCCTTTGCTCTGCTGGCTGCTGCCACTGCTACTGCTGCTAGTGGTGGCGGCGACGGTGGTTTCGCTCCGTGGTGCTGTGGCTGCGTGGGTTCGGGCTCTGCCGTCGGTTGGTGGTTAGTTGGTTGGTGTTTTTTTTTTGCTCTTTGTCTTTGGTGCCGTTTTAAGTTGGCTTCTTGCTTATCAGCTGCAAGTTTATCGATTTTTATTCGCTCTCTCTTCGCTGTGAATCGTCGTCGTTGTTGGTCTGCTGGTTGCTGTGCGCCTGTTCTTTCCCTCGAATATCGAATCTCGATTTCGATGAGATTTTATTACTGCCGTTTTACTGACAGACAGCCATTTAAATATTTTTTGTGGCTGAGTTTTGGTTTTGGCTCCGTGTGTACATTTCAAATTATTTATTTATTTTATAGATTACGATTCTTGCTTTCTTTACACGCGCTGCCCGTCATGGTCTCTCGCCAGAGCATTAGCATTGTTGTAGTTGTGTCGTTGTCGTCTCGTTGACTCGCTTTTTCACTTACCTTCACCATCAACAACTCACCACGGCAGCTATATTTATATGTACGTACTTACGGACATTAGGAGAACGGTGATGGGTGTGTGGTGTGTGGGGGGAAACGCCTGCTGTTCAGCTTGATTTCATCATTTACCATATTTAATTCCATTTAAATGAAAATGAACTGAAACCGATTACAATCGCCGCCGTCGTCGCCCCAGACTCGGGCCAGACACACACCCAATCGGTGAAGTCCCGGAGCTGCGCGTGCAAGCGACAAGCCATGCAGCCAGTCAGCCAGCAACTGAAATGATAACACAACCAACGGCAACGAACCCCAACATCAGTCAGCAATATTCCAACAACAGTTCGTAGAGCAGGCAGCGGGCAGCAACAACAGCAACCGCCACTCAACAGTCAAGTGCTTTGCTTGCCCAGCCAAAGCAGCGTGTGAAATATTTCTTACACACACCATCGTACATCCAACACACATACACAATCAAACAGAGAGAAAAAAAATACCTAAACCCGAAGAAAAACAACGATAAGAGCGACCGACAAAATTGCAAAGCTCTCAAATCAGTGTCGGTGGCGGTGGCGTCGTCATCGGCGGCGCTGTCGTTGAATGAATGCGAATGCTCAAATAGCAACACCAACAACAACTCTCATACGTACACACAAACACACACAGCGCACAACGGGAGACAGCACAAATCCGAAACCAGAACAGATGATTAGCCTAGTAAAACGAAACGAGTGACGACGCTGCAGCGCAATGTGGGAGCGTACTTTTGAGTCAGCGAGCAAAGCTTTTTAACGCTCTCACAGCAGTACAGTGGGACTGGGCTGAATAATATTTTGTTGAATTTTTTCAAATCAAATTTATGCAGGACAGATATCCCACTACAAAAAAATATTGATATTACTTAATATTGAATACACTTGCATTATTCTAACTAAGTATCAAATTTCATAAAAAAAAATACACGTGGGAAATTTTATTGTTGTAAATAATTAACAAAGTAATAAAAACTTATCTGTACTTTTCTGGTTGATGTAGAAGTAGATAATAACAAATCTACTAATAATATTGTCAAGTAAATGAAAAAGTATTGTGAAAGTAATGGTGGTTTGTATCACTGTGCATGGCCCCCCACTGTTATATGTGCGTAATTGAAAACCGGTTGCACTGTTTACCGACATTTTCCGCTAAGTTGTGAGAGGCTGGCAAAGAGACAGGGAGAGCGAGAGAGAGAGAGAAAAAGAGCAAGTGACCGACCATAGGAAGGTCGCCGTCATCGTCGGTTGAGCCGAACAAGTGTTCGTTGCTGTTCGGTGTTCGGCAACTCGTCGTCGTCGTCGTCAGCCATAACCGGAAGGTCGCCTTTACCACAACATTTATTATGGAAAAATCGCGTAATCACTGTCGTATCACATTTTTTGCAGCCGTCGTCGTCGTCGTCGTGGTCGTGGTCGTAGCTCGCTGTCTGTGTAACTACGTATATATATATATATTTTCGTATGTATGAGTATGTGTGTGTGTGTGTGTGTGTGCAAACGAGTGTGTTGGTTTTATTTTTAGCAGCAGACGCCGCTTGCCAACTTCAAACTTGTTGCAAGTCGATTGGGTTGCGTGTTTGACGTACGAAATTGAACTTTACTTTTATATTAAAGCTTTGTTCGATTTTTATGGTACATTTTGCTTATTTTGTTGTTTTTTGTTTTCTGTTCGTTGTTTCTTTTATATTTGATTTTTGTGTTGGACTCGACAATTTGGTAGCTTTGGCAGTGCACAGTGAGCACGCTTCCAGTCTAACATCCAGCAGCCCCCGACTGCCACGCCACGTTTAGTCCACTCAGGCAAGGCGGCAGTCTCGCTACCCAGATATTCCAATGCATATTATTTGGTTGGGCCTTTATGGAAATGGTTGCGCTCGCTGCCGCTGCCGCTGCCGCTGCCACTGTTGCTGCGGCTCGTTTGGGGGTTGCTTCCCACACACACATACACACTTCTGCATGGGCATATGTATGCGTGTGCACTTGCAGTTTTTTTGGTTGCTCTTTCTTCATTTTCGTTTTTTATTTTATTTCATCTGCTTTTTTTTTTGCGCTCTGTTTTGGCAGCTGAACATGGAAACGGCACCTTGCACATCGGGGCTGTCCGTTTTCTTGCTGCATTTTGCACTGGAATGTGCGACACGGTACAGTGGAAGGCCAGTTGCATGTTGCACACTGCACACACACACACACACATACACCTCCATATATATGTATGCACATATATTTATGTGTATGCATGTGTGTAGAGGAACATGGCGTGGCACATGCAGCAGCAGCAGCAGCCCCCAGAGAGACACAACTTGGGGCCTCTGTCAAAGGCCATGGACCAAATCCAGGGCCTGGTTCCTGCTCGCTGTAGTTGCTGTTGCTGCTGCTGCTGCTGCTGTTGCTGTTGATTTGCAAAGTGGATTTTGTGTATTTGACGATTGTTCGACTTGCAGTTGCTGCCGTTGCCGTTGCCGTTGCAGTTGCAGTTGCAGTTGCAAAACTGGTTACTGCAATACTTGCAGCTAACTTACATTATCTGCCCCTCTCCTTCACTCTATCTCCATCTCCGTTTCTCTTTGCCCACTCTCTGGCTCTGTCGTTGCTCTTGCTCCCACTTTGCTTTTCTCTCCTGGGTCGGCGTACTATATATATATATATACATATGTATGTATTGATGTATGCATGTATGTATGTGCTCATGCATGTTAGCGTGTTTGTATTAACCCTTTTAGCCATATATATATATATATATATATATATATATATATATATATATATATATATATTACATATATATATATATATTATACGAGCACTCGCTCGTCCTTTACCGTCTTGTCGACCCACTCCCAATATTAAATATTATATGGAACTCAAAATATATATATATATAATCTGGTTGGTTGCGCATTTAGATATAGTATAGCTGGGATATATTCGATAAGTTGTGCTTCTCATGCCGTGTCTAGTCTTAAAGTCAGGGACATGACTACAAGCAGGAGCTAAGGCCTGTGCTTACGCTAAGGCATCATCAAAATCATCATCAACTGAGGCTGATCATCATCTTATCATCGTTGGCATCATTGACATTATCATTAGCATCATCCTCATCTCATCTTCAATATCATTGACATCATCAGCCGATGCTGACCAGCATCATTATTGGCATCATCAGCAGACGGTCTTAATGATCATCATTGGCATCATTAGCATCATTGTCATAATTTATATCATCAGTATTATTTTCATCATCATCATCATCAACAGTGTTATCGTCATCATTATCAACATATTTATTTATCATCATCAACATCTTTG
Source organism: Drosophila mettleri (assembly GCA_035047625.1). Lineage (NCBI taxonomy): Eukaryota > Metazoa > Arthropoda > Insecta > Diptera > Drosophilidae > Drosophila > Drosophila mettleri. The sequence continues at coordinate 17,018,305 of JAWNPI010000109.1, forward strand.
TCATCATTATCATTATCATTGTCATTGTCATCATAATATTATCATCATATCAGCATTTTATTTTCATTATCATCATTATCATCAACTCGTGACGATCACCATCATCTCTCATCATTATCATTATCATTATCATCATCATCATCAGCATAATTGTCATTATAATCATTATGATCATCGTTATCTTATTATCATCGCCATCCTTAATTATCTCCTTATCCTTAATTATCCTTAATTAATTTGTCATAATTTTCATCATCATCATCATCTCATTATTATAATGAGTATCTCATTATCATCTCACTGTTATCAACATCTTATCATCGTTGTCATCGTCATCCTCATTGTCATTATTATCATGATGCTCACCACGATTATCTCATTCGCCTTATCATGATCATCTCATCGTCATCATTATCATTGTCATCATCAATGCTTTGTCGTCTTCAGCCATTAGCTAGCAATGCATTATGGCGCCATGAGCAGCTAAAGCTATGGAAAAGCTTTGCCTGTGTGTGTGTGTGTGTGTGTGAGAGTGTGTGTGTGTGTGTGTGTGTGTGCTGTACAGTTTTGGAGTCCATTTTGCTACACTTTGAGTGCGCGCTTGTTGCTGGCCGAAACAGCAGCAGCCGCAGCAGCAGCAGCAGCAACATCTTCGCTGTGGATTTGTTGTTGTTGTTGTTGTTGTTGCTGCTGCTGTTAGCTGGTGTATATGCGTGCGGCTGAAATGCGCGGCGCACACGAGTCGACCGCGCGCAGTGCCGAACAACAACAGCGACGCCGACGACGACAACATCAACGTCGGCGTCGACATCGACAGCGACAGCGACAGCGACAGCGACATCGACCACTTCATCATCGACAAGCAGCGTCAGAGCGTTAGAGGCAGTTGGCTTAAAACAAAGCAGAGCCAACAGGCGGCAACAACAATTAAGGATAACTTGCCACATGGCTCTGCAACTTAAAGCTGGCCGTTGTTAGCACAGTTAGAAAAGGTCAAGCAGCGCAAGAAAATTCATTTGCCTATGATATATAGATAAGAACTAGATAAATAATAATATGTAGATAAATTTATCTAGCTAAATATCTTATTGTTAAGTTTATTAAATTTTTATTGCGATTTATGGAATTCTTCAGCTTGAATTTGAATAATTCCCTCAGGGATATTTTTTGGGAAATTTACAATTCGGCTGAATGAACTCTTATACTCTTATAGTCTTCTACTTTTACTTCTACTTCTACTTCTACTTCTGCTGCTACTTCAACTTGAACTTCTGGTTAAGTATTTCGTGTTGGCTAACAGTGCTTCTTGGCCATTAATTTGGATAGTTGGCCAAGTGCATTTGGGTTTCGCATAGTTAGGTAAATGCCAAGTGGAGATGCGCCACGAAATTGGTGCTTCGAATAGTTTTGCTGGGACGACGTTGCAACGCAATTGTTGCCACCTTCTCCAACAAGCTGTGTGTGTGTTGGTGTGTGTGTTGGTGTGCATAACGAGCGGCAGTTAGGGGTGGTGCGGTTCGGGACACGAGTTCTAACCACGATGACGCCGCGACGCGTTGTGCGATTGAGTTGCGACCTGCCTGGCTGGCTGGCTGGCTGGCTGCAACATGCCATGGATGGATGGTGTATTGGTTGCTTGGATAGCGTATTGTATGTGGCGCAAGAGTGAGCGGGAGCGTGGTGGGGTGGTGGGGCCAGGGCAGCCAGGGTAGGCTGGTTCAGTTGTAGTTGTTGGCTGGCTGGCTGGCTGGCTGGCTGGCTTGGACCTACAACGTGAAATAAAAAATCTGCGCGTCGACGTCTACGCATTGGGAACTCTTAGCTATGTTGGCAAAAGCGCTGCCGATGCTGACGTCGCTGCTGCTGCTGCTGCTGCGTGCAGTCGTGTATGTGTGTGAAGGGTATGCGTGTGTCTCTCTGTCTGTGCGCGTGTGTGTGTGTGTGCACGCGTTTAAATTGAAAATGCGGCTAGGCGAGAGAGACGCCCTGCCTAACTCAAGCCCACCCCCTACCCCTCCCCCTTCCCCTTCCCCAACCCCCATGTGCCCCAATACCCGCTCATCTACGAGGTGCCACGCAGCCTGCTGTTTGTGTACCCTGCCCACGCCCAGTCCAGTTGCTGTTGGCGTTTGCCGTTTTCTTTGCTGCCCGCTGCGTTTGCTGACGTCGTCGTCGTTGCTGCTGAATGCAAAGCGACGTCAGGCAGCCGCAGCAGCAGCAGGCAGCAGGCAGCAGCTGAGCCAGAGGCAGCAACAGCATCATTCAGTTTCAGTCGCAATTCAAACGCCATCAAAATCAAAACGGTAACGAAAAAGCAATTTTTTCGTTGTTTTTAGTTTTGTTATCCGCGTTAATTCTGCTCACAAATTGATGTTGTTGTTGTTGTTGTGTGTGTGTGTGTGTTTTTTTTTTCCTCCTTTAATATTTGTGTATTGTGCCGTTACCGAGAGCAAGCACAATAGTATCAAAGCTGAGTGCGAGAGTAAAAAAAATAAAGAGAGAGAGAGAGTGCAGTACCAGTGTGCAAGTGTGTGTATGTGTGTGTGTGTGTGGGTGCATACTCTTTCTCTGATGCTTTTTTTTTTGTTGTTGTGTGTGAAATGCATTTTGTTTAAAGTTTAAACAATTTCATACGATGATGCTCAAACGAGTCGTTGTTAGTGCCAAATGCGGAGAACGAGCAAGACAGAGAGCAATGTGCGGCGAGAGCAAATGATGAGGTGCGGAAAGCACACACAATAAGCACTCTGTCGAGAGTCAGCTCAAAGCGCGAATGGGCGAAGTGAGAGCAAGAGCGAGAGCGAGAACGAAAATTGAACTGAACAAAACAAAGCAAAAGGCAATGAGGAAAAAAAATATTGCCACACAGTGACGTTTGGCAAGGGATACAAGGTGTAGAATGATAGGATAGGGCGAGAGAGGGCGGGAGTGATGTGTGGTGTGTTTTTGTCTGTGTGGTGTATATGTACGTACGTACAAACAGATGTATGTAAAAACCCACCAACTCTAACTGGAAAGAACATTTGTGCAGAACAACTGAGCAAAATGGATGCGCAAAAATGTGGGCCAAATTTTTGTTTGAAGCTTTTGAATCCCAAATGCAAAAAAAAAAAAAAAAAAAAAAACAAAAATTGAAGCTGTTGTAGTTGTTGTTGCTGTTTCAGTTTATTAAATGTGCGTGCCGATGTGTGTGTGTGTGTGTGTGTGTATGTGTACTAGTCGAAACTTGTGTACATAGTTACTCACATACATACATATACATATGTACATATGTACATACATACATACATATGTGCATATGTGTGTGTCTATGCAAACATTTTGGATTTTAATTAACAAGCACAAAAATGTTTTCACTGAGAATTCCAAAAGTCAATCCGCATGCAGGCTGTTGCTAATACAGGGTGCTTCGCATATTTGTAAAATGAAAATATTTTTAATCCCAGCTATTTACACTCTGCTGCGTGATATTAAAAATTGACGTGGATTCAGTTATTTTCTCCTTATTTCACGCAATTCTTTGGTTCTTTGAATAGTGATGCCTGCATACCCTGTAACGCCGTAAATATGTGGCATAATCATTAAGAACGAATGTATGCAACAGGCAGAAATTGATTTAATAAAAAAAAAATATAATGAATATTTAAAAAAAAATATATATATTTACTTATATATTTATATGTATTATTATATATTTTGATTATTTATTTTATATAAACATTTCTTAATTTATTTAGTCTTCATCTAATGTATATATGTGCATCTATAATATTAAATTCAACTACAATTTCATAATATGTTATATTTTTCATATTTAATTTTTAAAGCACATATGACCATTTACATATTAGCTAGGGTATTTATACATGAAAAATAACTGTCATTAAATGCGCTCAGGCAATTTTTTTTTCTTTTCTTTTACAAGCTTTGCTCTTTTGCGAATGCCTCTTTTGGACTCTGTTCTATGTTGCCTTTATTTATTTTTGTTTCTTTCGCTTATTTTTTATGCTTTTATTCTGTGTATATATACGTATACCCTATATATATGTATGTGTGCTAGATGCTATTATATACTTAGCATTTGCGAACCAAAAAAAAAAAAAAAATCTGCAAAATGTTCTGTGTTTATGGTTGAGCGTGTGTGTGTGTGTGTGTATGTTCGTATATACATATATATATATTCACACACATATACATTTAGTGTATATCTGTACAGTGGCATATTGTCGCTGATGTACCGCAAATCACGTATTTTGTTTGCTTCTTGCATAAAGCCACAATCGAGATAACGGCTCTTCTTGTTGTTGCTTGTGGGCGCTGAGAATTTGGTGATATCGTATCTGTTATGTATCTGTTCGATACATACATATCACACGGCTGCACGGCTGCATACCTGGCCATATCAATTGATATGGAATATCTGACTGCCAGTACAGTGAGCTCTACCTAAGTGCGTCACTAAAAACGGAACTTCATTTGAGCCGTTTGACCAGTCGAGATATAATTTGAATCTAATTGGACATTCGTCAGCTTATAAACAGTTCTAATTAGAATCTGTCAGCGAGTTGTACCTATGAAAGATTGTCAGATGCAGATGCTTTGTTTTCTTATTAGAATTAATAGGAGATCTTACAGATACACACAGACCTAGGTATATGGGTGGGCGTAACGGCCAGAGGGCCAGTTGCCACTGGGCGGACAGCAACTACAGCAACAACATAAAGAAGAAGCTGCTGCTGCTGCTGTTGCTGCTTTGCACTCACGACGGAGTCAGAAAATGAGCGAGAAATTATCAAAGAGCCGTTTTGTATGCGCGAGGATGGCACAAAGTGAATAGGGACGAGGTGAGAAGAATGAGGTAACCGTTTGCACCAAACCCACCCCACCCCACCTCACCTCACCACACCTCACCCCGTCGCACCGCTACGTCCCTTGCACAAGTGACGGCAGTTCAGGCTCTCGGTTTAATCGACCAGTCGTCCTACCCAATGTTTGTCGCTTTGCTTGGCCCCGTTGCTGCCTGCCCTCTGCCTTTACCTTTGCCTCACAGACACACCACACACACACACACCACACACACACACATACACACATACCTACATATTATCTCAGATATAAACCGATTGGCGTGTGTATACATAATTTTTTCGCTTTGTGTATATTTGTATGTGTGTTTGTGTGTGTGTGTGTTTTTTTTCCGCTGCTTATTGAAGCTAGAACAAACTGGCAAGTTGGAGAAAGAGAGTGAGAAAGATAGAGAAGTAGAGGGAGGGAGCGAGGCAGGGAGACAGAGTTAGAGCTTGTAAGCACAAGAGTGGGAAAAAGGTACAGACAAACTTGCACGACATTCTCTATGTACAGAAATATATAAATTAAAATGTATGTATGTATGTATGTATGTATTGATGTATATATTTATGTATGCATGTATGTATGTATAAAGTCGAATCAATTATTGTATATATCTAGTTAACAAGCTTAGGCGGCAGGCACAATTATATCGATAGTGATTGCTGTTATTGTGTCTGTTATCGATATTAATGTATGGATCCTGAATACATTAGGATGGCTGATCGACAACTGTTAAGCGATTGCTAGCTTAAAAGAGCTTTTGTATGACATATAATGTATCGATATATCGATAGGCGAGCAATCTATATATTTTATTGCCCATCTCTCATCTCTCAGGCAGTTCACAGTTCGTAGCCAAACGTAAAGGGAATTGCAGAAATAACAGTTAAATGAGCGCCGCTTGCTTAATTTTTCATTTGAAGCCTCGATTTTGTCGATGCTTACGTGCATAGCGCAATCGACTGTTGCTGTTGTTGCTTCTTCTTCCTCCTCCTCCTCCTCTATATATTCCACGGCTTCTGCTTGTGCTGCTGCTTCATATCGTCTGTGTCTTTTACTACTTCTACTACTTCCACGGTGGCAAATATGACTTCAACCGGTTCAAAAAAAAAAAAAAAAAAGAAAAGAAGAAAAGAAAAAGAAGAAGCATTTACTTTGGCCTGGTCTGGTCTGCCCAGAGTTCTCGCTTGTTTAGATACAGATACAGATACATTATGTACGCAAGGCGAGCATGCCAAGTGCTTTTGTTGTTGTGCCCACAGCAGATACGGCAAAGCACTGACGACAAGCACTATATACATATGTATGTATGTGTGTATGTATAAATATTTGTATTATATATAAGACTGTTGTGGGGTTCATCTGTCTAAAGTTTGGCTACAATTTGTTGTTGCTGTTGCTGTTGCTGTTCATGGCAACAGTTAAACAATTCATTATACATTATACACACACACACATGCATGTATGTATGTATGTCTATGTGACAATAGAATCAATAGAAGTTGGGAATGTCGCTTTCTATAATTCTCTGTAAATAGCCAAGTGCAGGCAGCTTTATACCAGCGTTATCTAAAGGCATAACTGTAAAAAGTATTATATTTCTCAATTAGCTAGAAACTGTGTGAAAAAAGTGAATCAATATAAAATATGAAACGTCCTTTCATGGACTCTTCCCATCAATCTATGAATTTAGTAAAATCTTTAAGCTCAAGCATTTTCCATAGTCTTATTTTAGTTAATTAAAATATTTAATTTAATTTTAATTTTAATTTAATTTAAAAATCACCTTTAGAAATTTAATTACACTCGAATTTCTATCGTGTGCTTTGATCATTGTTGGTCGGTTAAATTGTATATAACGCCCCACAGTGCGCTCGACTGGCGCGAGCTGGGTTATGGCTAGTTGCAATTTGCGCTTCGCTTATTTCCGCTTTCTCAGCGACAATAAGAACAGTTAAACTATTTTTGTTATTGCGTTGTTAGTGTTGTAGCTCAGCTCTCTCGTGCGCCAGTGTGTGTGTGCGCGTGTGTGTGAGTGCGTGTGTATGGCATATACAGGGTCAAATTGAGACAATGACAATGCGGTGTATAATAGCTGCAAAATCAGAAACAAAATCGAAAACAAACGCAAAAGCAAATGTAAATGTAAAGTCAGCGATAGACGCAGAGCCAGAGCCAGAGCCAGAGTCAGAGCTGGCAGAATAGCAGCATTAAACATACACCGGCAACAACAACAAAAATAACAACACGCGCCCTATGTGCTCTCTTGCGCCGCTTCTCTCGCACTCTCTCGAAACTCCTGCACGCTGTGTGTGCGTGTGCGTGTGTGTGTGTGTGTGTGCATGCATGCATGCTTGCTGCCAGCTGCTGGTGCTACTGCTGCTGCTGCTGTTGTTGTCGACGCCGTCGTCGTAGCGTCGTCATCGACATTTATTGTTGGCTGCTTGATTTTGGTCAAAATAACAAACACAACAACAACAACAACGCGATATTTGTCAGCGGCAAAAAAATAATTTTTCTTATATACGTGCATACATACATATGTATATATAAATATCTTTACATGTACTTGTGTATGTGTATGCATGATTTTGTTTACTGTTTTTTTTGCACTTTATTTTTCAATAACAATTTATTTTTGCAGTGTACCTAAGCAATGATTTTTGTCGTTTTTTTTCTGTGTGTGCGTGTCAAAAAAGTTGAATATCAAGAGTAATTTAAGGGCGCTACGTTACGCAGCCCAATGAGACATACTACCTTCTGCATGCACACGTACATACATGTATGTGTGTTTGTGTCTCTGTGTGCGTGTGATGTGAGTGCGAGTGCGAGTGCGAGAGATCAACAAATTATAACAGAGCCCATCAGCTGCAGCTGCTCAACGTCGCAGTCAACGCCGCAGTTGTCGTTAGCGTCGCCGTCACCATCGCCATCGACATCGACATCGACATCGCCGTTAACGTCGTTGTTGTCGCCGTCATCGTCGCGTTTCGGTCGTTGATACAACATTTTTACCTTGAGCTCATTTCAAGTCTAAACAACCCAAGCTTAAAAACGTAAAATTCACTGCATAAAAAGAATAATAATAATAATAAAAAGCAAATAAACAAAAGTGAGCTAAAAACAAAGGCAACACTTGAAATTAATATAACAGAAAAGGCAACAACAACAACAACAACAGCAGCAGCAACAATAACGAAAAGTGCGTGCAAAACAAATATTGCGAAAATTTTTCAACCAGCCAGCGTAAAAAAATAAAGAGCGACACAAGGAGAGAGAGAGAGTGCAAACGACTGAGCGAGCGAGTGAGAACGTGTGTGTAATAAAACTAGAACAAAAAAAAAAAAGTAAAGAGAAAAAAAAGTGTAGTTATTTATTGTTTACCTTAATGTACGTGCGTGCGCTTGTGTGTGTCTCATAATATTCTAAAAGCGCTTACAAGAAAAAAAAAAAAAATGAAATAATAATTAAATAAAAAAATATAAAATTTGAAATTGAAATTAATAAAAGAGATTTTTTTTTTTTCTGTGCAGTGTTTAACTCGAGTTGGCGAATAGAAAGCGTTCTGCACATACATATATCAATCTCCATATGTATATATATTTATATGTATGTGCACACACATCTAGTTGCATACAAATACACATATATAGCGCACACAAATACATACGCATGCACAGAGAAATACAGACGCCTATGTATGTATATATAATATACATGTGCAATGCAAAATTGGCAATTGCAAGCGCAAAGCTATCAACAACATTACCAGCATCAGCACCAGCATCAGCACCAGCATCAACATCAGCATCAGCAATCACTTCATCATCAGCAGCCGCAGCAACATCATCATCAATTGCCACAGCAGCAGCAGCAGCCGCAGCAGCCGCAGCAGCAACAACCACAACAACAACAGCAACAAACATTTGCAACTGTCGCGCCGCAGCAACAGCAACTGCAACCACAACAACAGCAACAGCAACAACAACAACAACAACAACAACAACAGCCTGTGTTGCATTTGCAGCAGCAGCAACATTTAAGCAGCAACAGCAACAGCTGCAACAACTACAGCAACTACAGCAACAACAACAATAACAATAACAATTGCTACAGCTACAACAATAACAACAACAGCAGCAGCACGCATCAACCACTGCAACACAGCAGCAACACCAACAACAACAATAACAACAATAATAGCAGCAACAACAACAACAACAATCTTGATGATGACATTTATTATTTGTTTTACAAAGATTTTTATGTAAGTTGTATTTTTCAATGTGCCAAAAAAAAAAAAAAAAAAAAAAATTCAAAAAATGCCGAAAATACAAAAAATAACAAAAAATATGCTTAAACACTATATTACATTAATAATAAGAATAATTAATAATTAAGAATAATTTATTTATTTAATTTCTATAAAAACTATAAAAAACATTCAAAGTCGCATTTTAAATGCCATTGCCATTTGCGTTCAGGCTCACCCTAAATGTTAAGCACAAATTAAGGTTCAGCCTAGAGTGCATATGCTTATACTCAAGGCCTTGAGTCTTAAGACTTTGAATTGGGTTGTAGAACTAGAAATTTGTATAACAGTTTGATGCGCGTTTTTGGATTCGCTGATCTCAAATGATATTGCAGCTAGAGATGGGTTGAGTTGGGTTGGGTTGAGTTGAGTTGAGTTGAGTTGAATTGAGTCGAGTTGAGTTCGGTGAGAATTTCAAAGATTCTGCAAATTGAAATTGCCTCGAGCTGAGCGTTTGGCGATTGTGTCAATCAAGTGCTCAGGCGCGCGCACTAAGTGGAGCATATAACAGCTAATGTATTGACTGTGGCAAGAAGAAGAACACGAACAACAACAACAACAAAAGCAACCACTAACAGTTGTTCGATACAAGTAAAGCAGCTGCTACGCCATTCGAAGCGATTTTGTTGCTAAGGTAAAATTTCACAAGCGCCGAGAGAAAGAGCGAGTGCGAGAGGGAGAGGCAGATAGAGACAGTCACTGGGCATACAGTAAATTCAAACTAATGAGAACAATGAACCAATGACTATATATACATGAATGTATATAAAACGAACCAATATCAGGCCATTCAATAGATATAAATTTGTTTTCATTTTGATACACTGTTCCGAAAAAGCGAAGTAGAGTATATTCGTTTTGTGCAATGCTCGACTTGCTCTGCAAATTGCAATTTCGAATATATGTATTCATGGGTGGCCACCCAGTCAAGCTTAGAGCGATGCGCCCCCTAGGGGCGTGGCAAATAGCGATATACTAAATCAGATACTCTTTTAGCTGAAATGCTAGAGAGTTGAAAATTGATACATACACATATTCACACACACATTGACAAACCAAGATCATCTATTATCATATCATATATCTACGCCCATTTTGGGTGTGGCAAATCGGCTAAAACTGTATCTTGCATAGAGAGCTGAAACCTAAAAATTGAGTAACTGAGTTAATATTTGCATTCCATATAGATTGATAAATACCATTTGGGTATATCGAAAATACCCTGTAATTTGAATGCACAGAGTATCACACAGTCAGTTAGGCTCGATTGCAACATTCTTAGTTGTTTTTAATCTATTTCGAAAGATATTTTTAGCATAGTTTATTATGAAATGAAAAATATTGAATCAACTGATTAGAATGCTCCTGAGCTTCAGCTAGTCTACTATGTACATACATACATACATGCATATATGTTTATATATGTGCCAGATGTTATCATAGGTATATATATATATCAATGTATATATGTGCATATAAATATTTGTTCCACCTTAATTCAATTCATTCATAGGGCATGACTCGAATTTAGACTCGTTGTCATAAATAGTTGCTTATCTGTGTGTATAGAATATATATAAATATATATGTACAATATATATATATATGTATATATAATTTCCCCCAGATCGTATCATATCATATCATTTATATACAGATACTCTATATAATTATATTATCCAATTGCTTTATTATCAATTCTCACTGCTAACATTATTTGGCCAAGCAAAACACAAAATCTCAACATTAGCTTGGTAAATAAATAAATAAATAAATAAATAAATAAATAAATAAATAAATAAATAAATAATAAATATTTAATCAATATTAGCACAGATCAGCATGATTTGCTAATTTAATTAATTGCTTTTAAAATTGTTCAACTGAAGTCAAGTCGCATAAATACAGCTGATTAATCCTTGACAATTTAAAAGTTTTTCAAACTTCTCGAACTGCTTTTAAAATTTAATAATAATGTTTAGTATATAAAGTGACTCTTTAGATCATTTATCTTATCTTATCAGATATCAGAAGATCTAAAAAAATTAGACTTTTTGGATAAAATTTAAATTTCATCAAAGATTTCGAATGATTTATATAAATATTTATTCAAATAATAAATAATTCATTTTCATTTATTTATTTAAATATCAAATAAATAAATTAATAAGGGTACTAAAAAATTTGTTATATTTATTTAAATATTAAATAAAGATTTTTATTTATTTAAATTTTGTTTACTTAATTATTTGAAATACTTCAAAAATATTTTAAATTTATTTATTTAAATATTAAATTGTAATAATTATTATTATATTTATATTTGATGCTTAAGATTTTCTTTAGATATGACTGGGGAATATTCCAATCTAATAGTAAATTGATTTTGATTGATTTATTGAAAATTCTTATTTAAATAAATAATATTTATTTACATGGAATTAATTAATTTAAATATTAATTTAATATTTTTATCAGAAATATTATTATTATTTCAAGACTTCAAATGCATTTGACTTCTTAAAAATATTTATATTATTTTTCAAGATCATGAATGAATATTTATTTATATATTAAATAAATATTTTTATAAGACATTAAATGATCTTAAGTTGGAAATTTTGATATTGTATTAATCTTAAATGACTTTTTCAAATCTTTATCTTTTACTGCAAGATCTCAATTGAGCCTAATATACATACATATATTTAATGTTATTCCCATATTATATATAATTTGTACATTTCTATATTTTTATTCAGACTTGTCACTTCAACTCTTTCAAACATGTTTTAAGATTGCATATTTTTTTTGTCGAGTTGATATTAGAAATTTAGAGTATTACGCAAGATACAGAAGATGGTATGAGTGCACTCAAATATAGTCGAATGATTCGACTCACACTGATATCATGTATGTCTAAGCTATATACATATATATATTCAGCATTTATACATGGAGTACCAATAAGTTCCCTTATGTCTATCGGAAAGTTTGATTTTTTATATAAATCCACACCCCATAGGCATGTATCTCTATCTATGACGAGACTCGATAGTTTTTCTTGATATTTGACATTCCTTTGGCTGTTTGTCATCGAAATATTCTTGTGCCGTGCGTCATAGCGAGGAGGTACTTTAGTTATGATAAATTTTATTTGGGAACTTAATAAACATTTGCTGTAGATACACAATTCTTGCTCTCTCTGTGCCTGTGTGTGTGTGTGTGTGTGTGGTTGAGGCAGCTCTTTGTGTGTGCGTCACCAGTTGGTTTCCTGTTCCTCGCCCCTTTTGGCTCGCTTTGTTGTGGCAATCGGGCGCAGCGGAAGGACCAAACAAAACACTCAAACAATGCACAGCCAACTTCTCTCGGGGCAACGAATCCACTTTTCGGTTAGTCACGCTTCCAATACTCTCTCCTCTAGCTCTCTCTGTGTGTGTGTGTGTGTTGTTGCAACTGCAACTTGATTATTTATTGCTGCTTGTATGAAAATACTATATGTTCGCATTTATCTTTATTTATCTACATATATATTTATATACCATATCTTGCTGTATTGCCTTATTTATGACTAACTGAAAAGTGTATTTCAATGTCAATGACAATTACAAATAAAAATTTACACATATGTTTTCTATATATATATGTATATGTATGTTTAAGTATATACATATTGCATTTGAGTGGTTGCGAATAACCAAATGCACCACCACCGCCACCACCACCACCACCACCGCCACCACAATCATCGTCATTAGCACCTGCTGACCCGCATGAGCGATTGAGTTAGCCGCAAGAAATTGCTCTTTGGAATATTGCACAATTTTCGGGCATTACAAAACCCTAAAGTAACTAGCCTGAAGCAGTATACCTAAATATATTTATCTATGTATTTATAAATTATACATATATAAATATAGTTGCAAAAGTAAATATTTTACCTAATTAAAATTGGTAAATATATATTTCAGCTATTTAGTATTAAGTATTTGCTTTAAAATTAGCTTACATAAAAAAAGTTGATAAATTATAATTAATATCTTATTTTAAATAACATAAATAATAATAAATCATAATTAAATAAATGCTAAATTCCTTTTTAGTATCTTTATTATATTAAATTACAAAATAAATTTATTTATATTATAAAATAATAAAATTTATTATTTTTGTATATTTATTTCTGGTATAATTATAATTTTATTACTCGGTAATATATAATATTAGAATATAATATATAAACAATATGCTGCATAATACATTAATAACATATGTTTTGTATAAAATAAATAATAATAATAAAAAATAAATGTAGTAAATTTTATATTAACCATATTAATTACCATTTTAATATTTATAAATTAGAGTAAATTGTTATTATTATTATTATTGTTGTTATTATTATTATTATTATTATTATTATTATTATTATTATTATTATTTTTATTATTATTATTATTATTATAATAATTTTTATTATTATTATTATTATTATTAATATTACTATTGCTATTATTGTTATTAATATTATTATTATTATTATTATTATAATTATTATTATTATTATTATAATAATTTTTATTATTATTAGTATTATTTTTATTATTACTATTACTATTATTATTATTATTATTATTATTATTATTATTATTATTATTATTATTATTATTATTTTTATATACTTTCCCATCATTCCATTTTATTAATTACTTAAATATTATTATTACATTACAATATATGTTAAATAAAATTATAAAAAATAAAAAACGATATATCATTTAAATTTATTATTGTTTATATATGATAATTAAACGTATTTAGTGTATATTTATGCATATGTTTTTTGATAATGATAATTAATATTATTAATTTCCTTGAGTGTGTAAAATCAAAGTGTTTTTAGCTCTAAGTTTATAATCTTAATCTTATACTTATAAATACCCTACACATGCCCTGCCCATTATTTTAAATAGGCACTTAAATATTATTGGCATATGCTCGAAATGTTAAGCTATAGGAAAATTGAGCTCTTTGCGAAAGGAAAAGAGATAAAGTGGAAAATGTTTATATGCATTTTCATCGATCGATTTTTGTGTTTTTCCATTGATGTGAATGTGTTTGGAAATTGTTCTTACTTATTTAACACATACTAAATAATTGGGGTAAACAAATTGGTTGGCTTAGTGTGTGTGGGGGAGTTGGTCGAGGGGCTAGGTGGGCGTTTGGGGGCAGAGGCAAAGTGTTTTGACGATTCGCTCGCTTGATTAGCTCAATGTCATTTCAATCAATGTGTGCGGCACACACATACACCTCTCCTACCTATGATAGAACCTTCGAGTCGATCCCTAACCCCCCCTTCGCCCTTCGCTGTCCGCCCACCGTCCTACTCCGCATTTGCTTATTGATCGAGTCTGGTCTGGTGCTGGGGCTTTGGCCTGTTGCTTATCCGCTGGCTAACGGCACTCGGCGGATATTCACATATCCAATGCGTAATTAACATGTCGTCATTCTGTGCTAACGGCAACAGCCCCGCCCACACGGCCGCCCTTTGGCCTGACTCGAGTTGACCCGCTCAGCCCTTGGCACACATTGCTCAACTCATTTGCCGCGCCGTTTGCCCATCTAATTTCATTTATTTGCTCTATTTGAGTGTTTTGTTGTTGTTGTTGCTGTTGTTGTTGTTGCTGTTGTTGCTGTTGTTGTTGTTGCTATTACGTTTTGGTTTTTGTTCGAGGGTTGATTATTATTGCGCTTCAAGCTGGCTTCAGCTTCGATTCCATCTCCGCGTGCGTCTTTTGCCGCCGTCTTCTTTGTCTTCTTCTGCTTTCGTGCATAAGCAACCCCTTCAATTCGCCGTTGCTATTTCAGCGAGCGGGCGTCACAGTGAGAGCGAGCGAGAGAGAGAGCGAAAGCAAGTGTGTGCGAGCTTACAGACCACCTCAAGTATAGAGCTAAAAAGCAAAAAACACAAACATAAGATAATTGCAGTCGAACGTTGCTGACTTCGTTATACACTGTTCATGTAGTTGCATTTAGTCTCTGAAAATAATAATTAAATTACAGGGTATTTGCAGGGTACATTAACAATTGCTCAAATATCTGAAATTAAGGAATATATAGACAAAGAAAAAAAAAAAAAAAATATATATATATATATATATATATATATATATATATATATAAATCACAATCGGGAACAAAATGAGCTTTCAGTGTGCGAACTACTAAACATTACCCAAACCAATATACTCGTTCTGCCTTGGGCAATAGCGCATACAAACAGGAGTCTGCCTCAGCTACAGCTACATGGGTGACCAGTCGAGTCAAGTTGAATCGTGTTCAGAGCCCAGCGTCAGCCTTGCTATATATATTTGGTTCCTACCATTGTCGTGTTATATATCTATATACATATATCACATCTATATGCATACATATATACACATATGGCACAGGTAATACAGCTATAGATAGACAACATCTGGCACACTTGTGTATCTAGATACACGTCTCCGTTTTTGCCCCTGTTTCAAATTTCCATTGCCAAATAATGAACGACAAACAAACAATGAATTTATCTATATCTAGATACATGCCCTATATATGTATATAGAAGAAGGTACATTTATTTATCTATGTACATGATATGGATCGTATAAAACTCTTCTATTCTATTGCAATCTGAATAAGAGACTCACAAGTTGTTGCCAGAGATTTGCTCTCAGTCTCTCATCCATCTTTGAGAATATTCTTGAGTAGACCGAATTTCTTAACTCGATATCTTTCGCTAATTACATCAAAACGAATAAACATAAAATTATTTCACTAATGTATCATCTGAGCTTTAAATAGTGTATAAATACTTTTGAGGACTGTCAAATATTCCAGCTAAAACAATTGAATAACGTTTATACAGTACGAAGTCGACTCAAGTTCAATCGATCGACGCTAATTAACATGACCGAGCTCTGCCTATATACTATATACTATATATAACAGATATATGTACATAGGGGAGATGTGAGGGAGATATAGAGATATAGAGAGATATAGATATAGATATAGATATAGATATAGATATAGATATAGATATAGATATAGATATAGATATAGATATAGATATAGATATAGATATAGATATAGATATAGATATAGATATAGATATAGATATAGATATAGATATAGATATAGATATAGATATAGATATAGATATAGATATAGATATAGATGGATATTGATATAGATGTAGATATATGAATTGAATGAAAAATATGAACTTTTCGCTTTGTGTAAACTGTTTCTTGACAGACTGTATGTATGTCCCCCTCCCTAACCCCTATGCACACCTGTTTTGTGTGAATCTGACCTCGTGCAAAGTGTTGAGATACTTAGATGCATCTTAACTGGCTATGACCGTGTGATATATATATATATATATATCTATATCTGTGTGTGTATGTATGTGTATATAAGCGAATTTTTTTGCTTTTCTTATGTTTTTTTTTTTTTTAATATAAAACGCTCTTTTATATGCCCACGCTCTGTGCTTGTTGTTCGAAACAACTAACCAAGAGTTGTGCATATAATATACATACATACGTATGTATATGAGTAACTACAGATACTGATACATATGCACATACATGTACAAATACGATACATACGCAGCTACACAATGTAAAATATATAGCGAAACGAAACACTCACACACAGGCAGAGCCTAGCAGCATTTTTTTTAATTTTTTTCGCTTTGCCGAATGGCTGTAGTAGTCCCTTGTTGAAATAAAAAATATACAAAGCATAAGAAGAAGCAGAAGCATCACAGCAGCAGCAGCAGCAGCAGCAGCAGCAGCAGCAAAAACCCCTTTCGACACACACACACAGGGACAGAATTTGCGCCGCATCTGTGGTAGTGCCTACGAAAAAAAATAAATAAATAAAGCAAAAACAAAAAAATGGAAAAAAAAAAAAAGAAATAGAATCTCTTGTACGTCATAGCCTCCGCCATTACCGCCTCTGCACAGTGCGTCACACAGAGTACAGCAGCAAGTATAACAGTTTCCCCCTCTCTCGGGCACACACCAACATACATACACTGTCACTCTCCTTACTCTCCTTACTTCATCATGTACGCAAATACCCCTCCCGCACGCCCCTCCCACGAGTGGTTGGACTGCGTCAGTGACTCTCATTCGTACGTCCTTATGTGCATGTATTGCGACTCTTGAATTGCGTATTAAAACGCAAAATAGATAAGCCCTATATGCATACATGAAGTATATGTAAATATGTATGTATATACATATGTATGTGTGGATAAGTAGATACAACTATAATACACATTAGTCATGCGCTGTGCTCTGCATCTGACAATTGCCTTTAAAAGCAATAACAATGCATTACAAAAATCTAATTATAATATATGTACATATGTATGTATGTGCATAATTGCACATTCGGCACACATGCATGAATACACTCACATATTCGTATGTAATGCGCATTTCGCATTATTCCAATTATATTAACTAAATAAATTTAACTCTCAAAAATTGTATTGACATTAATTTATGCATTACTTTTTCACATCACTGAAAAAGTTAATTTTAAAATAATTCGAATAGCTGTCAAGGATTTTTTCATCGGCTTTGATTTAAATAAATATGTAAGTTCTTTTTTAAATTTATGCAAATTTAACGTTTTTTTTTTTTCATTTGTATCTTGCAAATGAATGAAAAAATATGTAAATGTAATAAATATTCACTATACAATATGTACACACATCTGTACATACTTACATGCATATGCATATTCACATTTCATATTAAATTTGTATACTCAAAAAATCCTGCTTTCTCTCAGTGTCGGTCTGCTGTGAGTCATGTGCTACAGGTTAACCAATTTGATGTTAGGAGCAAATTTTTATTTCATTACTAGAGCTTTCCTCTCCTGCTCTCCTTCTCTCCTGCGCTCATGTTCTTTCACTCTATCTCTGTTGTGCGCTCTTCAGCTCGTTGCTAGTTACCATAGTTGCGTTGCCATCCTTTTTATGCGGCTTGCGTAGGAGTTGAAAGACTTGCCCACATTTTATTCTATTTGTTTTTACATGTTTAATTTCAGCAAATTATCAAATTGCACTCCATTCCCATACATGCGTTTGTATGTGCGTATAGAATACACATACATATGTACATATGCACACGAGTATATACAGTTATGACAGCTTCGGCAATCGCTTCGACTTTCAGCTGCTGCAGCTTTAGCGCTTCGCATTGGCGAGGCCTCGGCTTGCTGTGAGGCGGGCGAAGCTTCGAGTGGTTTCCAAGCCGACGCACATGCGTAAGCAGCGCTGTCGGCAGCTGCATTCGCAGCAGTTGTTGCCTCGGCTACCTTTCGCAGCAGCACCATCATTGGCAGCGACTGCGGCTGCTGCAAGCCAACCAATAAACACGCACACAGGCGCAAGTGCTCGCACTCACTTATACACACATGCACAGGCATTGGCACAGGCACACCAATAAACAGCAGCTGCCACTGCTACTGTTGTTGTTGCTGTTGCTGTCGCGCGGCCACGGCCGCGGTTGCTTTTGCTTTTGCTCAGTTGCTGTCTGGTCCCTGCAGCATACAAAAGCTCTTATGCTGTTGGGGATGTCAAACCGAATCGATCCACCCCACAAGTTTGTCCTTTATGTTATGCGCTGAATCAAAGCCCACTCTGCAAGCTAATGAGCTAATTAATAATGTTTAAATAGAAGTCGTTACTATATTTCAATCAAAATGTTAGTATATTAAAGGAAAACGTATTAGTAATTTAATATAATCCAAATATATGTTAGGTAAAAGATTGAAACAATTGTTTTTGCCGCACTTTCAGTTAACAAAAATAAAAGGCAGTTAGAATTAAAACAATCTACGAATTTGTCGGCTGGATGCGCACATTGTAGTTTCAGTCTTGTTCTCCGTGTGTGTGTGTGTGTGTGTGTGTGTGCGAGTATGTTTGTCTTCGTGTTGTCATCGTCTTTTGAGATTTAACGGCTTACGCCTTGGTTTCAAGTCTTGGGTCGCCTCATCTGGTTGTTGTTGGATTTGTTATTGCTGCTGCTGCTACGGCGCTTTCCTTTAAAACTTTTTGTAGTTGAGCCTTGTACAGTTGAGTCCAGTCCGAGTATATTATGTATGTAAATAGACATGCTCATACATATATATGTATGTGTGTATGTAAATGTGTATGTATGTATATGTATGTATAGCGACAATAGTCATTTCTTTTGTTACATTTCACGATACCCTCTAGCCCCGAGGTATTATATGTTGAATATGTGTGTATTTGTATCTGTATGGATACGTGTGTATGTAAATATCTAAGTGTTTTTATCGTATAGTTGGACAGTTGAATGCTTCAACTTAAGTTTAGCTTTGAGTGGATTATTAAATCTACAATTTTCCTTGGTTTGTCTTTTCTTTTTAAAAATCGCTGCAACTGCAGCAGCCAGAGTCAACTTGATACACACACACACATGCATGTAGGACGTCCATTTAGATTTCAGCATTGTTGCCATGCGGCCTGCTCTGCTCTCGTCTAACAGATACTGCTACTAAATGTTATAAAAAAAATCAATAAATGCGCAACGTCTGAGCCAAAAACCTTTTTTGCTTTTCTTCTTTTTATTTGAAATTTAAAAGGCGAGAGATGCATAAGGCAAAAACAAAACAAAACAACAAAAAAATACAATGAAGCAACGAAGACGACGACGGTGACGGCGACGGCTGCTTTTTTTTTTTTTTGCTGCGGGGGTGGCGGCTGCAGGAACTGGAATGAATTCTTCCAGTTGTTGCTGCTGCTGCTGCTGCTGCCGCTGTCGGCATCATGCCTACACGAGTTCATTTTTTCATGATTTTTGTGAGCTTTTTCTGTTGTTGTTTGTTTTGTACTCCACTTTTATTTGTTGCTCTGCACTTTTGTATTTAAGTTTTTTTTTTTTTTTTTGCTGCTTCTTTTTTGTGCACGCTTTCGAATTTTGTTTTAAGTTTTGTTGTTGCTGCTGCTGCGCCGACGTCGACTTCGACGGCAACGGTTGCTGCTGCTCGCGTATCTTTTTCGCTCAGAGGCTGGCATAATTGCTCAAGTCTCGAAAATTCTGGTGCGTATTGGCCCAGACGAGGCCCCCAGTCTATCCAGCATTTCCTCTGTGGCCACCAAATGGTATTTGGCTCATTTGTATATCTGTCTTTCTCTCTCTTCCAACTGTCCCACTCACAACTCACTCAAAATCTTATTCGCCTGCGTGTTGTGTTTCTGTATGCGTGCGTGTGTATTAACAAGGTGTGCCCAAAGTTGTCCGTAAGCTCTGAGTACATATGTACATGCATATGTATATGTATGTAGCTGCAAAACAGTTCGATTACTGTTTCGCGAGCTTTGTATATCGATAACGATAATTGACTCTGATTCAGAGACAGAGTTGGATTAATTATCCTAAGAATTTGCTATCGATCTATCAATCGATTGCAAGTACTGTAGCTTTGAGGGTGTTGTTATACTCAAGCTAAGCTTTGGGTTGAGCAGAGTTTTTTTTAGTCGAAACAGTTAACCTTAACTTTAGCAATTCGAAATTTGCATTGCCTTAAAGATATTTAGATAGCAAATTGAAAATTAGAGGGTATTGCATAGCCATTACCATGGCACACATTAATAATAAAACAAAAATTTCTCTGCTTGAGATATGTCGCTCACAATATAAAAATTAAAAATTGATAAAGGGTATATAATTGTCGTTTACTTCACGGAATATTGTTTCCTTTTAGGATATAGCGAAAACAAAATGTAAATTACAAATTAAAGGGTATATAATTGTATCTCATTCTTTGTCTTTAACATATTTTGCTAAGATTTTACAAATTTAAATTACAGGGTATTGCTTGGCTTTTCAATTCATGAAAGATACCTTTAAAATATGTCGCTAACAATATATAAATATAACAATAACAATATATATTATACAAAATACAAATTATAGGGTATATACTAGTCTTTCAATTCAACATATTTCACCAACATCAAAATATCAACGTAATAAGTGCAGGGTATATCATAGTTGTTCACTTTTTGCCATTGAGCTATATCGCTAGTGATACAAAAATTGAAATTTACAGGATATTGCATAGTCGTTCACTTGCCACCCGCTGGCGCAGGGCGCACTTGAAGTGAGTTTTGAATTTTGAGCTTTTAGCTTTTAGCTGGCTGCACGTTCCGTTAGGCGGATGAACGCGAGCAACTAATCGACCTCAGACCTGCAGTCCGCAAGTGCCAAACAACCCCTGCTCCCTCTCTCTCAGAAAGAGAGAGAGAGAGAGAGAGAGAGAGGGAGGCAGACATTGTTATAGTTGTTGTATGCATAAAGTAAATGTATTTATTTAGCGCTTATCAGTTTACTTAGTTCAATGTGTTCAGAGCGATTTCTATTTATAAGGCAGCGCAACAACGATAGATACTCGTTTCAATGTACAGACAAAGGCAGAGCATATGCGAGTGTATGTATGTATGTGTGTGTGTGTGTGTGTGTGTGTGTGTGTGTGTGTGTGTGTGTGTAGCAACCATAAACAAATTTCAATTCCAATTGGTATTATGGGCTAAAGCTATGGGCCTTAGCTGTAGTTGTGACTACAAATTATACTATATACAGACATACATACATGCATATATACTTACATATATACATATACATATACATATGTATATATTTTAGACATTTTTTTGTCGTTTGCAATATTGTAAATTACTCATACGCCACGTTTTGCAATTGTGACCCAATTGAAAAACATTTGCTTGCATTTTGTTAATTATTGCATATGGAGACAGCAACAAATGTATGCAATATGTCTATCTCTCTCTCCATCCCCTTCTCTCTCTGCTTTTATGGCTTTGTCTCAATCTTTTGCATTCAAATACGTATCAATAGCTTTAGCCTAAATAGCCCAATCGACTGCAATTGACAGGTGCACAACAGGTTTTCATTGTTAGTTTTAACAAAACAAATTCGCCTTTTCTTTGTCGCACACACATATGCACATACACGCATGCACACATACATACAGACATATAAATATATATACATATATTTATTCAAATTTTTGTAAGCGTTTTGCATTGGACATTGTCTTTTCGCATTTATGAGTTTTCATTTGAAATCAATTTCAATTGAAAGTAAGAAATCCAAAGACGGGATTGAGCGACTTGCAAATACCCTAATCGCCACCGATCATAGTTTTTAAATATGTACATATGCTCCATTGCGTAAGCACGTTGCACTAGCACGACTATATGATACTCTGTAATCTAGGGCTCTAAATAAAATAATAAAATTGCAGTGTATTTTCAATGGAGAGAGAGAGAGAGAGAGAGAGAGAGGGAGAGATAGAGATAAAGGTAGAGATATGTGGAGAGTGGTGATACAGAAGGGGAAGAGAGAAGAAAGAAAAAAGAAATAAAGCGTTGGAGGAGGAAAATAAGAACGAGCGAGGAAGAGCAGGGAACGAGAAGCTTGAGAGAATGAGCGAAAAAAAGAAACTGACGGTGATCGAAAGGGAAAGGAATACACAAATAGATAGAGAGGGATGGAGAAAGAGAGAGAGAGAGAGAGAGAGAGAGAAATAGATAGAAACAAAAACAAAGTGAGAGCCAGACAGGGAGACAGACAAGACAGGCAAGAATGAGAAAGCGATAATAAGAGGCGGCAAGACTGGGAGAAAGAGAGAGAGAGAGAGAGAGAGAGAGAGAGAGAGACAGAGACTAAAAGAGCTCAAATACGGAAGGTAAAGCTAATCTGGGAGTGAAATCAATAGCGAAAGTAGAAAGAGGTAGAAAATTACTAAAGTTCCTCGGCCATTACTCATTAGTTTCACTTTGCTCATTAAATCCTGGAGTCAACTGAGTCAACTATGTCTTATGATTATTGATCGTAATATAATAATTTAAATAAATGTTTCATGTGTCATAGGTGAATAATTAAATTAGATATAAATACATAGCAATGCCATTCACATTCACATGACGATTCCTTAAATTATAAATAAATTTCTGCTGGGCGACAATTGGATTACAATTGAATTTCCAGTGCCTGAGCTCGTTGCGAAATTAGCTTGATTTGAGATTTGGTTCATAGTCAAGTCAATTGAAACTCGTTTTGCAGCCATGTTAAGTAGATGTTTATACATATATATATATATATGTATATATGTGTAATAATAACTGCAACTGTTAGATTTTCTCTGCACATTTTGCGTTCACCATTTACAGCTGAAATAAAATTTGATATCTGCATTCAAATATCAATTAAGTCGAACACATATTTAATTAGTAATTTAGTTACTTGACTTTCGTTTGCTTTCTATGCTGTTGCAACTGATATGTATGTATATTTATATGTACATGCATACATATGTATATGTGTGTGGGCAGCCATTGCTGTATGTGTATGTGTATGTGTGGCAGCTGCCTCATGCTTACAGTTTTCTCATCTATGACAATTTTATTTTATTTTATTTTTTGCCTACAAATTTCAATTGCACACACACACACACACACACACACACGCACACATGTGTGTGTTTGAATATATCGATATGCTTAGGTCCACACAGGCTCTCTTCCTCTCTCCGCCGCTCACTTTGCACTTTGCATTTGATGCTCTTCTTTGCACTTTCCATCACCTCGCTCTTCGCCTGCTCCATACTCCTCGCACTTGCTTGCACTCGCTCTCGCACTCTCTGCCTCGGTCATTGTCTCTGCTCTCTTCTATCTATCTGCCTGCTGCGCTTAATCCAACATTTACAATCACAGTCGAAGCTTTTTGATTTTAATTGTTTTTTTGTTTTAGCTCGTTTCTTTTCGTTGTTTTTGTGTCTTTTTTCTTCATTGTTTGTTTTTGTTTTCTTTCGCGCATTTTGCACTTGAACGACTTTCAATTGAATTTCGTATTTATATAATCCGCGGCGCGCACAGACACATACATATGTATGCATGGCAAATAGTATACAAATATATACATATGTATGTGTGTATTTGTATATATGTATATCAAAATATGTACATACATATTTATATGTGTATATGTGCATGCACTTTTATACACTGTTGCCAGTGCTTAGCCATAAACAAAGCAATACACACACACTCAGATATTATTTATATATACATATAATATATATATATATATATATATTTATATATATATATATATATTTATTTATATATATGCCACAGACACTAGAATTGCAGTCTTTATTGAATTGTTGTTGTTGTTGTCCCATTTATCATGCAATGCAATCATTGACCAACGCTAAAAATGCAGTGCGCAAATTTTTTATAAAAAAATATATATGTGTATATGTTTACATATACGTACATATATAAATATATAATGCTTGTCGAAATGATATCTTGTGCTATATTAATTAGGAATTAAAAAGATAGAATTTTATTTGCAAATCATATTAAAATTAAAGTTAAATTAATTTCAGAAATAATAATAAATCTTGAGTAAATATATAAAAATATTAAAAATCTTTAATAATTATTTTTATTTTAAAAATAATTATTTTTATTTTAAAAATATTAAAAATCTTTAATAATTATTTTTATTATTAAAGATTTTTAATATTTTTATATATTTACTCAAGATTTATTATTATTTTTATATCCCTTGGGTAAAATATATAATTTGATCAATGTTAAGCTACAATTTATTTGGCGTATTCAAATACATTTAAAATGTATTTAATATAAAAAAAATATATAAATATAAAATATAAAAAATTTAGGTATGTTTTTGCTCAAATGAAATCAGATTTTGAGATAAATTTAAATCTATATTAATTAACTTTATTGAATACATAATAATATATATAGTTAAATAATATTCAATATAAAATTAATGTGTTTTCTGCTTCTTTTTCTATTTTCTAGGTAAGTTTCTTGATTCTGGGTTGGCATTGAACATATAAAATATTAAAGCGCAAAATCCATCGCAGTGAGTGTAACAATTTCAATTGAATTTGAATCGAACATCGCAGACATACCCTTCCTATAATATTGAAAATCTGAAATTCTTGTGAATAGTACCTAAATTTGTAGAATTAGAAATAACGATAAACCAGCTTAGGCTTAAGCCTATCTATATTTGTTTTGCATTTGCAGCTCTACAAAATTAAAGAAATTATTTCTCATTGGGGAAGCATGAGCATTATTTTGCACTTTTTAGCTGAATTCGAGTGAGAAATTGCACTGCTAACAGAGTATTTATCATATGTGCATATATGTAATCAATCATTCAATCGCTCAATCAAACACACTGAATGGCAAGAGAATCTGTTCTCAGTCAGGCATATAAATAACTCAAATGAATCCTTTGTTTTCACTGGAAAAACTCGAGTATTTTGTGAGCATACTAAACATACATATATATATATATATGATATATGGTATGTGTAAATCTATATATAATCTGTATATGTATTTTAATAAATATTAAACAATAGCTGCTCGGCCATGAAAACGTTTGTTTCTGCTCATGATTAAGCGTAGACGAAATCTGAGTCATTTGAGAAACTTCGTTTTATTGTCTCGATTCAATTCAAGGTGAATCGGTTTTATTTACCGTTATGTCTACTATTAATTGTGAACTTTCAACTTGGATGAATCGTGAGCTAAGTGAATGATTTTGCTTTAATTTGAAATGCTGAGATAAGAGAGAAAAGTAACGAAAGGAGAAGGATGCATAAGAAGAGTGTGACAAGAGAAAGAGAAGGAGGGAAAAGAGAGTACAAAAGTACAAAGAAACAAAGAGAGTAAGAGCTTGAGAGGGTAGGAGAGAAGAGGAGAAAGGATAGAGAAAGATAAAGAGAGAAGGTGAGAAAGAAAGAAATAAATACAGAGGAAGAGAAGACGGAGAAAACTAAATAAGAGAAATAAGAATATACAGAAGTTAGAGACAGAAGGAATGGAGGTGAGGCTGAAACAAAGAGAAAGATAAAGTGATAAAGCGAGCGGGAAAGAAAGAGATTAAAAGAAGAGAAAGTAAAAAGCAGAGAGCAAGGGAATGAAACAAAAAGATAAAGAAGAGACAGAATGAGAGAAAAAAAGGAAATACAAAAACAAAATTAAATTAAGAAAGAGATAGAAAGAAATAGTGAAGGAAAGTTATTTTATTCCAAAGTGGGAAAGAAATAGAAAGAGAAGACAGAGAGAGGGGAGAGAAAGAAATAAGCTATGATTCAAAGGGATAAGAAAATGGGCCAGTAATGAGAAAGAGTATATCTCTTTCTTTCAGGAAAAAGAAGAGACAGAGAGCAAGAAAAAAGAAATGACGGCAATGGGAGAGCAAGAGATAGGGCAACGGAATTGTTGCCAGCAAATATTACGCATACGCAATATGCGCCAAACCTTGCAAATATTTTGTGAAGTATAGTTCATAGCACAAATGCTGCTTTTGTAGTTGATGCTGATGCTGATGATGATGGTGATGATGATGTTGTTGTTGTTGCTGTTGTAGCTGTGGATCCATCGACACTTTCAGCGTTCCGTCCTCGCAGTCATGAGTAACGATTTCATCATCGCAAACATCATCATTGAGTCCGTCTGTCACATGCCTTGTGCTCATGCTTATGAATATATCCAACAATGAATTGCGCGCTAAGTCGACAGCTCAAAGTTGATTTCCACTTAACAATTGCTGTCTGAGCAGTCTGACCCATTTATCCCACAGACTTGACGCATTTCCTCCGTCGTCCCTCCCGCCTCCTTCCGCCACTTGCTGAGGGCGATCAAAGTCTGATAAACTAAACAATATATTCGCCTTGGCTTAGTATTATTATTCATTAGTTTTGAGAGGTTTTTTTTGTCGGAATTAAGTATTTTGCACTGCAAAAATAAAATAAGAGTTTCTTTTAGTTCTTCTTGTGGAATGCTTGTCGCTTTTTTTTTTAAGCATAATTTTATTTCCCAATTTTGAAAACTCCTAACTTTAATTAATTATGATTAGTATTTTTTTTTTTTTTTGTATTTTTAGCTGTTTACGTACAGAAATTTATATTCTATTTTTCTTGGTCTTATATATAATATATAAAAACAATTATAGGTCTATTAAAGATGAATAATATATTTATATTGATATATTTTAGTATTTTTTGGTGTTATATAACAAATTCGTAACATGCAATTTTATAGCATCTTTTCCGGTTTTTTATGGTATTTTATATATATGTTATATACAATTAAAATGGTATATTTACTTATCATTCTCATAATACGTTCTTTTAGTATTTTCTATGTATTCAAATTTCTAGCCTGTATTTCTATCTTATATTATGAGTATTTTCTTGCTATTTTATTTATGGATGATAAAAAAACTCGCAATAATTTCTTAGTATTTTATTTATTAATTTTTTTCTTTCAAGTATTTTCTTACAAATCCTAACATTAATTTGTGTAATATAAATGCAGTATTTTATTGGTATTTTAAATTATTTATTGTATTATATTAAATTGTGTAATATAATTGCAGTATTTTATTGGTACTTTAAATAATTTATTGTATTATATTAAATTGTGTAATATAATTGCAGTATTTTATTGGTATTTTAAATTATTTATTGTATTATATTAAATTGTGTAATATAATTGCAGTATTTTATTGGTATTTTAAATGATTTATTGTATTATATTAAATTGTGTAATATAATTGCAGTATTTTATTGGTACTTTAAATGATTTATTGTATTATTATTTAAATTATTAATATTTTGTTTTGTTAACAATTTATTTGGTTATCTAAAGTAGTTTTTTTTTATAAATATATTTTATTTATTTATATTATATTTTCCTTAAGTGTAATTTATTAATGATAAGTTGGTTTTTTCTAGTATTTTCCTCTAATGTCCCTTTGGCTATTCCTCTTCTTCTTCTTCTTATATTTTGTATACAAATCAATATGCCCTGTTGTTATTGGGTTATCCAGCACTTAAGCAGAAAAGGAAGGAGAAGGAGGTAAAAAAGATTGACGCTGAAGAAGGAGGGTGGAGGGAGGAGGGAGAAGGGAGAAGGAAGGAGAATTGGTTAAATTTGCCTCATTTGCGAGTTGTGCCAAAAGAACGACTTTATAAATATACAGATAAATACATATACAGATAAATGTGTGCATATGTATGTGTGTGTGTGTGTGTGTGTAAATAAATTATATGCCATGTAAGCATATACATATGTGCGCGTGTGTGTGTGTGTATGTGAATGAGCCATGGAAAGAGCTAGCTGGCTGGCTGGCTGGCTGGCTGGCTGACTGACTGGTTGGTTTTGTCCTTCTGAAGGCTGCGAAGTTGGGCATACGTTACCCAAAGCTCCATGCAGAAGGTTTTAACAGTCGACCTACGTGTCATGCATAAAAGGCAAATCGTTTTGCTGTCTGCTGTGTGGGCTGATACATACGCCCCTATATATACACATATATATATGTATATGTATGTATATGTATATGTATATGTATATATATGTATTTTTGCCATTTCTTTCGTGGCTCGTACTGACATTTGTACTATTGGCATTTATGGCCCGCCCTTAAAGCCAAAGCCGCCAATAGCCAAGAGGCAGCCACCTAGCCACCCAGTCGTCCAGCCACCCACCCACATGCCTTGCCAAACTACTTAAATATTTAAGCATCCGTTAGTACACATATTCATGCTTGTCTGTATCTGTGTGTGTGCCTATTAACATTATTGATTTACCATTTAGCATTCATAACTTGAACACGTTGTTTGTAAGCAAGCAATAACGGCAAGCAACAAAATTTCGCATTCGATTTTTCTCTCAAATTTTCATTTCTCTACACACATACGCTGCGTATACGTAATATATGTCCATATATTGTCTATGTACACACATGTATCAATTTATATATATATAAATCACATGTTACGCATACGCCGCGTCGTCCTTGACAAAAACAAAATCAACTCAGCCAAACCAAATCAATAATAAATAAATAATACCAAATATATATATCTATATATGACGCTGTCTTCGTGCCACTGAATAACCAATTTACTGTTGTTAAACACAATATTTTGTTAACAACTAGAAATGTGTGTTGATAGCAAAATATTTATGTTGACTTAAATACGAAGTTAGAAAAATGTTGTGGCTTTTAAGAGCGGTAGAAACACGCCAGAAGAAAGGGGAGAGGGAATGTGGTTAGATGATTTCTAAAATACACAAAATATGCAGATTCCTCCAATAAAATTAACGCAGAGTAAAGTGCCCGCTGCTATGCTTAAGAAACGGAGCTAAATTATCGATTATTATCGATGGCGAGAAAATCGATAAAAATGTTTACCTCGTACTGCGTATGGCATGCAGGAATACACTGTACAAATATCTAGTCTCTAGCTCTCTTGGGCTCTGACGGAGCTATCACAGCTCAGCTCAGCTCGTCGTCACACTCAAGAATATAAATATATTTTTATGGCATTTGCACAAAGCCCATTATGCCCTGAATTCGTATTTGGGCTTAGAAAAAAACTGCAGAATATTAGTCGAACTTCAAACTCTTATTTATAGGGTATACAAGAGACTAATATTTGATGATATTTGGTGAGCTTGCGCCCTGTATTTACTACCTTTAAGTGTGCCCTGTAAATATTGACAATTTAGGGCAGTTTTACAGGCAAGCATAAAGCACAGTCAAAAGTGGGCGTGGCTTCGTTGAGCTGATTGAACTTGAGTTACGTAAAATTCATCAAAACATAGAAAGGTTTATATATATACATATGCCTATATTATCAGTCACATTCGATCGTAATCTTATATCGATAAAAAAAATCGATTAATATAATATATATATATATATATATATATATATATATATATATATATATATAGAGTGAGCTATGCATTGCCGCTGTATATCGACTGGTTTGCTTGGTATCTGATAAGTCGAGCACTTCCCAATGAAGCGCGATTGCTGGCGATATGTACATATGTATATGTCGTCGTGTGTGTGTGTGTGTGTGTGTGTGTGGGTGTATTTGCCTGTTCAAATATAAACTATTATATAATGTGACCCTGGCAACACACTCACACACACTACGTAAAGAGGGAAATAATTAATGAGCTTCACTGCATGTGGGTCTGCGTGTGTGTGTGTGTATGTGTGTGTGTGTGTGTGTTTTCGCATCTACCGCCCATCGCTAAACGCCCACTGCAGCATCCCGGAGACGCGTGCGCTGATGCTGCTGCTGCTGCCGTTGCCGTTGCCGTTGCCGTTGCCGTTGCCATTTGGATATTCACCTGGCAAACCCCACCGATGCGTCCACAGCTGCCTTGCCCCGCCTCCTGCTCCTCCAGCTCCTGCTTCTGCCTTCCCCTACCCAATGTAGAGCAGGCCAGCAGCTACCCTGGGGAATGCAGTTGCTGCTCTCATTTGATGTCTCTGTTGCCCCCATACGCGCGCCGTGTCTCGATTTGTTATCTCTGTTCTTGAATGAGCTTGTGTTGTGGCTCTGCTCTCTTTCTAAGCTCCAAGTCGTTGTCGCCAGCTCTCGCGGCTCGCCAAATGCAGCGACTGCCACGAAATTCACTTTGAACTCTCGCCTATCGACCCAAAATGTTGACGATGATGCGAAGCCAGTTGTTGTTGGCCAACACCATTTAGGCCTAAGCATAAGCCCCAATGCACCAACTTCATAGTTGTAGCCTACAATTATTGTTAAATAATCGATAGAAATCGAAAATCGAACTTTGACACAACTAATTTCAAGACAAACTTTTAGATTTCATGCAACTCTATAGCTCGGATTGCCAAGCGCAGACGACTTATATGTAAATCGCAAAGCTCAGTGAATATTTGCATGTTATCGATTAATTAGGCTTGTTATCGAAAATCTAGACTCTTTAGCCTTGTCAACATTTGCAGCTGAGAAACTCTTTAATCAACTGTGTTGTCTCTGTCTCTCTATTTCAGTCTCTCTCTCTCTCTCTCTCTCTCTGCCTTATTCTCCAGTTTATATTTAATTCTCTTCTCTAGCTATATATTTTTTTCTTTCTCTCTCTCTCTCTCTCTCTCTATTTTCCTCCCTCTCCCTCTCAACTTTCACCCTACTCTGTTATTTTTCTCTGCTATTTTTCGCTCTATGTTTCATTATTCTCCTATTCACCTATTCTCTCTTTCTCGCTCTCTGTCACTCTTTCCTCTTTCTCCCTGTTTCCCTCTTATTATCTCTCTATTCTCACCTTTTAGCCTCCCACATTCTCTCCATATCTACTCTTTCTGTCTCCAATCTCAATGTCTCTCTCTCTGCTCCCTTTGTCTTTTATCTCTCTTTCTCTCTGTACTTTCTTGTTTCTATCTTCCTCTCTCTAGTTGTCTCTCTCTCTGTCTTTCTCTCTTTCTCTCTCTCTCTCTATGTCTCTACTTTCTTTAGAAAAAAGTAGACACTCTTTCTTGGTTTTATTCGTATCTCTCTCTTTACTCTCTTAATTCTCTTTCTTTCTCTACTTTCCTGCATCTCTCTCTCTCTCTTTCTCTTTCTCTCTGCCTTTTTGGCAGTGTATAACGCAGTCGACCAGCTGCTTTTCTATTTGCTTTGGCCATGTTATTCAGTTAAGCAGCAGCCGCAAACAAAATTTATGAATACTGCCAACAGAAGCTAATAAGGCGCGTACACACACACACACACACATCCATATATATGTATTTATATACATATATGTATATTTGTGCTTGTATAATAAGGCCTAAAACCCACCCGCTAAGCCTCGCGCCTCGCGCCTCGCGCCTCTCGAATGCCCGCCCACCCACACCTAGCCCGCTCCACTGGCAATGGCCTAAACAAACTCAATCAGTTGTTTGCTTTATGACAGAGCTTTGGTAACGCGGCCATGTCCTTTTAGTCCTTGCCTAGTCAATAGCTGCATGGCATGTCTATGTGTGTGTGTGTGTGCCTATGTCTATGTGTGTGTGTGTGTGTGTGTGTGCGTATTGCTTTTTTTATCAGCGCAACTTGGAAATTGATGCTGTCGCCGTCGCCGTCGCCGTCGCTGTCGCTGTCGCTGTCGACGCCGCATGTCTTTCATTATAGCTTTGTGTGTGTGCGCGTGTGTGTGTTGGTATTGAGTATTATGTGGCGCTGTTGCCACTTGCCACTTACCACTTGCCACTTTTCGGCTGCCGCTGCCACCACCGCCGCCGCCGCCGCCGTCGCTGCTGCTGCTGCTGTTGGCCAGGCCTCTGCGTGCGAAGGACATTTCAGTCTATTTGGAACTTTTGAGTTGGGGAGTTGAAAATCGCGCGTGCTTCGTGTTTGCTAACATTATCTGTGTAGGTGTGTGAGTGTGTGTGTGTGTGGCTTTTTTTTGCTCCTCCTGCCACTGTTTACATTTGGACAGTGTGTGTGTGAGTGTGAGTGTGTGTGTGTGTGAGCGAGTCTATTCAAGTCGATTTCGTATATTAAATGCACTTTGGCATTTTGTACTTTATTCTTGTGTTTGTGTTCTTGAGTTGCTCTAATATATATATATAAATATATATAAATCTCTATATATATATCAATACATATGTATATAGATTTACCGTTACTTAGTTTCTGTTGCGTGTGCACGCGGCGTATGCTTAATGCGCTCACAAAAGGCATTTCGCATTGGGAGCCCAAGCAACGCAGCCAAATGTGCTGCTCTTGTCTGACGACTCAGCCCCAGCTCCAAAGTAGCCAGCCCCTAGTCCCACCAGCCCCGCCCCCTCAGACACCCAACCCCCTGTTCCCCTCCCGCGCCAACTCTCTTACGTGCTATAACGCGCGCGGGTACATATACATATACATATACATATACATATATATACATAACGGCTTTTTTTTTTGTTATTTGTTATGCTCTTGGTTGGGCGTGGCCAGGTCGCCAGCTCCTTGACGAATTGAAACGCCCCGAGTTTTATTAAAAACAGTTAGCAATGTTTCTTTTTTTCAAGTGTAAATTAAACAACGAGGCCAAAGAGCAAATAAGTGAATGCTTATGCAATAAATGAAAAAAAAAAATAAATAAAAACAAGTAACTAAACTCTAGTCGAGACTGCTCGACTAAGAGATACCCTGAATCCATTGAGCTGTAATACCAATCATAAAAAGTTTCAATTATTCATTAATAGTAACCAACACATGCACACACACACACACACACAAACATATGCATGCACGTAATATGCTCACTGCGCAGTATTGCGGCTGCAAAAGAGGCTGTGCTATGGAAACTTTATTGTTTAATAACTTTTTTTCTAGACCTATGTTCTTAATGAAATTTTCGGGGAATGATTACGACATCTAAATGTACCAATGTGCCAAATTTCAAGTCTCTAGTGTTTGATATACGTGAGTTATCGTTTTTGTTGAATTGTGGGCGAAAGGGGCGTGGCATCAAAAATCCAAAAATAACAAAATGTGCG
Source organism: Drosophila mettleri (assembly GCA_035047625.1). Classification (NCBI taxonomy): domain Eukaryota; kingdom Metazoa; phylum Arthropoda; class Insecta; order Diptera; family Drosophilidae; genus Drosophila; species Drosophila mettleri. The sequence goes on from JAWNPI010000109.1 coordinate 17,051,944, forward strand.
GATTCAATATAGCTATCAAACAAAACTTAGTGCACGATTCTATCTTTAACGGTGTGCACGCCAGACCTAAAAAACAAAGCGATATTTTCGATAGTTATCGATAAAAAAGGAATGGGACGAGTTATCGAAAAAAAAAAATAAACTCGTACAGCGTATGGTATTATCGAGCATTTTGTTTTTTATTTGAAGTCTCTAGCTTTTGTGGTTGCAGAAATCCAGGTGTTTACACGGACGGACGGACGGACGGACGGACAGACGGACAGGGCTAGTTCAACTCAGCTCATCGAGCTGATCAAGAATATATATACTTTATGGGGTGTGGCACGCCTCCTTCTGCCTGTTACATACATTTGCACAAAAACATTATACCCTGAAATTTCCATTTTCAATGGATTCAGGGTATAATAAAAGCCAAATAACAAAGGAAAATACTGCAAAATACTAAATAATATATATCCGAGCGATATGTAAACAAAAAAACTAACGGTGTTTTAAGGCTGTGTGTTGTGAAAATGCTACAGAAAAAGTAAGTGCAATTTGAACAATTTTCTATTTGAATTTGACTGTCGAATAAGTTACAAATTTCAAAAATAATACATATTTAAATAAATAATACAATTGAAATAATACTAAATATATAATATAAATATTATATAAAATAATTGAAATATTTGTTTTTCACTTCATTTCTTATGTTTATGATATTTACTATGGAGTAACCAAATGAAATATATACATAAATTATATCATGAAAATGAATTTTTGATTAAATTTTTTTTTTTTAAATAAAAATTTTTTTTTTTTTAATTTGCTTAAAATAGTTTCTGAAAAAAAAAATAAAATGCAAAAACTTTCAATTTGCTTTTTGAATAATTTTTGATTTGAGGTTAAAATAAATATGATTTGCAAAAAAATTATAATAAAAAAAAAAACTTAAAATATATGTAATAAATGATTGCTGGAATAAAATCTATTAAAATAGAATTTATAGCTAAACTGTAATTAAAATTCCACAAAAAAAATAATAAAATCAAAAATTAAAACTTAATTCTTGCACTCCTTGGACATTGATATAAAATCAAAGTTAAGCAAAGTTTATATATATTTTATTAAATTAAAAAAAAAAAGAGTATTCAGTCTTCGTATATGTTCTCGATCTTCTACTGCTTCGCATTCCTTCTTAATTGCATTGAAAGTTCCTGATGAAATGAAATCTTGCGCTTGGCAACTGCGAAAAGAACTTAAAATAGTTTTCGATTCTGGAATAATATTGAAACAATTTTAATTTAAAGTGGAATTTCAGGGCGAGAGAGGGAGAGGGAGAGGGAGAGGAAGGTGGGAGGGTGTGGCAGCAGAGGGGGAACAATTTTGTATGGCTTTAAGTCACGTATAGCCAACGAGTGGTGGAGGCGAGGTGGAGCAAGGCTGTGGGCGCTTGGTCCTTGTAATGCACACGAAGTCTTTTGCTAGTCCCATAAATTAGCACTAAGCTGGCTGGTTTTTTTTTTTTTTTCTGCTACGCTTTAAACACAACCACCCAACTGAAGGTCTCGCCGCAACCCCCAACCCCAATCTGTTCCCACGTTAAGCCCCGCTGCTGCTGCTGCTCATATTTCCAATGGCGCGCATTGGTCGTGCTGTCGTTGTTGGTATCTGGGGCTGCTTTGGGGTTACGCCTCAAACTTCTTAAATCGCGTGACATGCTATGAAATAATTTCATAATTCCAGGCCGCACACACACACACACACACGCACAAATATATAATATGTATACACACATTTTTATAGATACACAGGCCAAGTGGAGTTTTGGGCCAACTTCCAACGTCCGTCCAACCCCAGTTTTGCACTTGCTAACTCTTTTCTCACTTTCCTCACTTTTGCATTTTACATTTTCTGCCGTTTTTTTTCGTTTTTTCTTTTCAATTTTCTTGTTGCCTTTAAAATATTTGTTTGCTCACTTTTGTGTGCCGCAGAGGGTGGTCGGGGCGCGTTAGGCTTTGAAATGCTTTGAGCCCAGCAACAACACCTAAGAGCACGGACGCAGCCCGCGAAGCAACGGAAGGTCTGGGCAGAGGCGGCGGTCGGCGGTCGGCGGTCGGCAGGGGCGCCAGCGAGACAGAAGCAACAACAGCCAAAGACGACCCAACGACCAACGACCAACGACCGACAGCCGCCGACGACGACGAAAGCTACAACAGCAGCAACAACAGTAGCGCAGCAGCAGCATCGACGTCCTTCCGTTATGTCCATTCCGTCACTTACACACACACACACACACACACACAGAGGCCATCCTCTGCCGTGCGCTGGCCTTCTGCAGTTCTATCGTGTTTCCGTCGGCGACGCCTGCGTGTGTATTATTCGCCCTTCGTACTGCGTGCAGCATATCTTTTTCTTTCTTTTTTCCCTCTGTTTCTTTCTGTTTTATTTTTTTTTTCTCTGCCGCTGCCTTCTCATTTTCTTTTGCCTTGTTTGCTTTAGTTTATTTTTTGGTTGTTTTCTTGCACCGTTACCTTTTAAGCACTTATTACATGCTTTGTTTTACTCTTGGTTGCGTTCGGCTTTTGCACAACTTTAAATAATTTAGCGACGCCTGCTCTCTCTCTCTATCTCTCTCTCTGCTCGCTCGCTCTTTGGTGCCCCGGACGACCGACAGCCTATTCACTCGTCCCTCTGTCTGGCACTTGTGGTGTGGTGAATATTAAATGCTCTTGGTTTCGCCCGCCTCTGTGTGAGTGTGTGTGTGTGTGTGTGTGTGTGTGTTGAAATCAGTAAGCGAACTAACCAAACTCCTCACTCCAAGCAATGTACACCAGCGCCGTCTGCCCCTCGTCGGCTGTGTTGGATTTTATAGTTAAGCTCTCGAGTCACTCGCGCTGGGCAACAAATTTTCTGTAGCACTTTTTTCTGCGCCAGTTAAAATTTGTCTGTGTGCGTGTGTGTGTTTCCTTAACTTTAAATGGAACTCAATTCATAACTCTGACAAATGAGCGAAACTTTGTCTTTCCTTTTAATGAATGAATTTCCTTTCAGGTTTTGTCATAATTTTCAATTTCAAATATGACATTATTTATTGTTTTTATTTCTGAAATTACAAGGCTTTAAGTTTCAAATTTAATATACAAATTTTTTTCATGGAATTATATTTTTTTTTTTTTTACTTTTAAATTTGTGTTGCGATTATTTAGTGTTGCATGCGCTCAGCGCTAGATGGCGCCTGCGTGTCTCTCGCTGATTTCTAGCAGTTTTTGTGACTTTAGCAGATTGCCAAGCGTAGTAGGCAGGTGGTAGTCGATGGCTGCCCAAACAGACACACACACACACATACACACACACATACACACACACAAACTGCGGCGCACTCTATCGCGCTCTCTGTCGCTCTCGTGCGTAACAACGACCTATTTACAAGCTCGCCATGACACTTGCATCCCATGGCTCAACTTTAATTACGAAAACGAAAAAGGAAAAGAAAAAGGACTAAATGAGCCAGTTGCGACTAAGAGATACCCTGCATTAAATTTACGACATTAATTATTATTTTGAAAAATGTGCGTATATACGTATATACATAAAATATATCAATAAAAAATAAATAATCAAAATAAAAATAAAAATATATATATATATATTTATAAATAATGCTTGAAATTTGAATACCCTAGGTATATATAATTTATTTATGCAACTTTTCTTTGGCTAAAAAATTAAATGGGAATAGAAATAGGAGTTTATATATTGTCATATAGACAGATTGCTTTTTGTGCATCATCATACCCCACATGGCATGCAATTGTGTGTGGGTATATGAGCATTAAAAATGCTCGCATAATAATTTTCACTTATGCTGCGTCGCCATCTTTCTCGCTCTCGCTCTCCTTCTCCTTCTCCCTCTCCCTCTCGTTCTATGGCTCGCTGTCAGTGCAGGTAAAGGCTGAAGTTTGTTTTGCATACATTTTACATGGGAAAGGCCGCTCGAGCTGCCACGCCTCCTTCGTGCTGCCATAGGCCGCATCTAAATGTTATGGCAGAGCCGTGCAGTGCGGCATTAGCAAATGCATAAAGAAAACTGAGTGCACAGTTTTTCCGCTTTTCCCTTGTTGAAAATCGATTATCTGGGCGGGCCGAATGGGGACTGAATGCTGGGGCTCCGCTCCGATTGAAGGCGCTTTGAGCTTTGCATTTTCGGCAGCTCGCAAAGCTGTTACACCCACACGCACACACACGCACGTACATGCTTATGTATATGTATGTGTATGTAAAATGTCAAATTGTGTTTCCTTTTCTGTTATTTTTTCTGCCTCTGCCTCTGCCGCCGCCGCCATTTTGTCTTCTGCTGTCGTCCGTTGTTCGCCAATAAGTTTACGACTGCCGCCAAATAGCGCGAGTTACGCACACACACACACACAGGCACAGTTGTGCACACATCTATGCGCTTTCCAGGCTGCTGAGTCGCCGCCATTTTGAAATTGATACAGAGCACTCGGGCATCGGTTGGCGCGCTATGTGGCAGGTGCCTGCTGCCGCTGCCGCTGCCTCTGCTCTCACTCTATGCATTTGCCATACTGCAATTGGGCTGCGGGTCAGTCATACACACACACACACACACACACACACACACACACACACACATACAGCTAACAGCTTGCGCTCAATGTTTGCCTAGGCTGCTGCTGCTGCTGCTGCCTCTGCCTCTGCCTCTGCTGCTGCTGCTATTCCGTCTATATTCAACTAACTAAACACACACACGCACAGTCGGCCTTTCCATATTTCCAGCTGAAATATTGTGCTGCCATTTGTTGTTGTTGTTGTTGTTGTTGTTGTTGTTGTTTAGTTAGTTTTGCACTTGCTCTGGCAGTTTGCAGTTGTTGTTAGTTGCCGCAGCTAAAATGCGCGTGCGAGCGAGTGAGCCAACCATTTTGTGTCGAGCCTGAGACCCAGACGCAGTGCCCAAAACACCCCCGCCTCCACACACACAAACACACACACGCACAGAAACACATACACGGAGCAGTGGCAGCACGAACAGGAGCCTCTTTATCAACCCCTACACTAATCTGGCAAGTGCGTTGCGTTCTCCTCAACGCGTTGCCAACAGCAGCATCAAACACAATCATCAACACACACACACACACACACACACATCTAGTGTCCAGCTGAAAGAGGCGTTCACCAAAATTGTTGAAATGTGTGCGAAAATTTGATGCATAGCAAAGCAACTGAAGCCGAGCCGCAGCGCCACACCTGGCAGCGCCTCACCTGAAGAACAGCTTGAGTTTCAGTTTCAGTTTCAGTTTCATATTATGGCCAAGCATTCGGCTCATCATCAGTTGCATCAGCTGCACAAAAGGTACTCGCTCTCTCGCTCTCGCTCTCTCACTCCCACTCTGCCAATCTCCTCCTCTCTCTCTCTCTCTATTTCTCTTTGTATTTGTATGTTAACATGCATGTTAATGCCTAACAGTTTTAGCATGCACATGCCAAGTGCATGTCAACTAGGCAGCAAAGCAACTGAACTCGGCTAAACTCAGCTCAGCTATATTGTCTCTGTATAGAGTAAAATTAAGTTGCACTGGAATATTTGGGAAGGGGGCAGGGAAGATACGCAAATAAGATTCATAGAATAGGTATATAGTAGAAGAAGAAGCAGAGTATAGAGACTCTCAAGAAAAGTCAAGCCAAAGCAGATCTAAAACAAGTAATAAAACCCTAGCCAAGACTCTAGTGCTAGCTAAGAGATACCCTGATCCCTAGCTATGTATACAGGGTATAAAAAGATGAACTATTAAATATCTTTATATTTATATAATATCAGATATGTATATATATATATATATATATATATACATACATACATACATAAGTTATTTTATTTATTTCAATTTGGCAACATTTTGCTGGGCATCTGTTCTCTCTCCTTCTCTCTTTCTCTCTCTCTCTCTGCCTGCCTCTGCGCTTGTTAACATTCGGGATAAAAATGTTATTGATGATGACATAGATTATTAACAAGATGATGAGCATGATAGTGATGATGATGATGATGATGATGGCAGGAGGACGATAATGACGCTGGGTGTATAATAAAATTGATGTTTGTTGATTTGAAAGCGCCTAAAGTGTGCCCTTGTATAGCAGCAGCAGCAGCAACAACAACAAGCTGAAAAAAAAAAAAAACAAAAGCGTAAAGCAAAAGAAAAACAAGAAAACACCAGAAAGCGTAAAACGAAAACCAAGTGCGAAGCAGCAGACAAAGCAGCAGAATAAAAGCGTTGATGATTAACGAAAAGAAGAAGAAGAAGCAGCAGCAGCAGCAGCAGCCGCAGCAGAGGACAAGCAGGCGCAGATGCGAGCAGAAAACGAAACGAAAAAAAAAAATTCCATTGAAATTACGTATGAGTGATTTTTTTTTTCTTCTTTTTTTTTATTAAAGTGCGCAATGCTTTTGTTCTTTCCATCTCGCTCACGCGCTCATTCTCAGTGTGTGTGTGCATATGCATATGTGTATGTATGCACATATTATGTACAATATGTTTATGCAGCAACCCAAACCGTGCGGCTGATAAATATTTACGGCACTTTGGGCGACAAAATGTTCTTTTCCCAATTGAAAGTAGGCAGCGCTCAGGTTCAGGTATAGCGGCATAGGTTGGCCCAATATAAATATATATATACATATGTATATGTATGTATGTATATGGCAAGTGATTCAATCAAACAATGATTGACTACAAAATACAGTAATAATAAATAAAGTAATTTAAGACTGCTTGACTCAGCTATCTGCTACAGGGTATTTAAATAGGGCTTATATACAAACATACAAATATGTAAATAAAAATACAAACAATACATAAATTCATAAATACATTCATACATACTCATGTATACACATAAACATCCATTCAAATATACATTTGTATATTTCAATTAAATTTTTATATTTTCAATTTTCAATTTCATCAAAATTGAACTAATTATTTATATAGTCATTATATGAGTCTCTAGTCTATATATGCATATATATATACATATATGTATATATATATATAAACAAATATTAACAAAACAAAACTTAACTTTTGCTTTTTATATTTATATTTAATTTCACATACTTTGTATACAAACACACACACACACACACACACACACGCGCACACAGCTTTAGGCACGCGCGTGGCGACTTTTTATACTCTGTACCCAATAGCGAAGAGAGTATATTGGCTTTGTGCAATGTTCGGCTTGCTCTGCGTTCGTCTGTTCGGGAGATTGCAAATTTGACATACATACATACTCCATAACTAGACTCATTGCTATAGCTATAGGCTATACTAGGGGCCTGATAAATCGAGATATACTAAATATTGTATATTAGAAACATAGAAACAGTTAGTCAAGTTTCTAGAGAGTTGTAATATGGAGCATATACGTAATAATATGGAGCTTATCGTCTTATAAGTTACAACGATTTTTCCAATACGCCCACCGAGGGCGTGGTCAATTGGGATGTAGTATATCTGCGAAAAACTTGAAATTGGAAACATACATAAGTACATAAACGTATACGTATATGTATATGTATGTATGTATGTATGTATGTATGTATGTATATTGGCATTGACAACGGAAAAAATAGATATAAAACCCATATCTGAGCTGAGAAGTTAAAGGGGAGTTAGTGATGCGCTTCTGTATCGATGTTGGGGCTATGGCTTGGGAAAATACCCTGTAATTTGCGCAGCTTTAGATGAACATTTGAGAACAGCGTATCGCGCAGTCGTTTGCGCTGCTCTTTGTTTATTTTTTGTTTTTCTTTTCGTATAAAACTTGAAAATCTTTTGTTTTTTTTTTTTTTTAACAATTTATTAATTTATTGAGCATAAAAATGGTTTGTTAATTGCCTAAGCAAATACAAAGCTATTTGTCTTTGTTCGTTCGTTTGCTTGTTATTTATTTATATATATATAAAATAAATTTATATATAAATATATATATATATATATATATATATATAGTATTTTTTTTTCTCATTCATTTCATTTTATTAATTGTTTTTCTCTTTGCTTTGCGTTTCGTATTTCCGGTTGAGAGGCGTGAATCAACTGAAGTCTGAAATCTATAAAATTTATTCACTATATATAGATATATACATATTTATTTTATATATATATATATATATATATATATATATATATATATACATATATATAAATAAAAGTTTCTTCTCGAATTCGAGTTGCTGAAAATTCCATTTATGATCGCTAAAACAGTAAAGCGAGCATATTAGCTCAACACTTGGAGCTCGTATGCCTTGCTACTCTTCTCTTTGTCTTGCTCTGTCTTTCAGCTAGTCTAACAAAATTGTTATAAGAGACTTGAGAGGACTGAAACGATGTCAAGTAGTATTATCGTCGGCTGAGGCTAGGGGCTAGTGAGCAGCACAATTACTGCTGAGACTGAACAGAAATGATTCAATTGTGAACGACTTTTATCAAATGATATCCTATTAAATCAAGTAATATTATATCATATCAAAATATACCTGTAGCCTCAGTTGAGCTAGGGCTTATGCCTGCAGCTCTTGTACTTCATTTCAATATTTTCCATAAACTTTATAGATCTGAAGTGAGAAAAAAGTCATGAGAACTTGATATGCAGTTTAAAGAGTATATATACAAAAAAAATATATATATAGATACTTATTTTATATTATATATACAATAAGTATGATATTCCGCATAAATGTAAAATTTTTAATGCCCTACTTGCTATATTTAGTACATTTATAATTTATACTCTATATATACTTTGATATTTATATACAATATTATGATATACATATATATATCTATATATATATATATATATATAATGAGTGCATGAATCATTTATTTGTCTTTTATTGTTCTCAGTTGAACTTCTGCAGCTCAATCCTATAGGTTTCCAATATTTCTTGATTTTTCATATGCGTTTTTCCACGAGCTTTTCCAAAAGAGTAATTCGTGCTTTCGCTTGGCTTATAAAATCAAGTTTAGATTGTATGTATAAACTTTGGTATACCCTGTAAAATGAATGACACCAGTCATGTTAGTTAGTATATTTATAGAACTATTGGAGGGCTTAATCAATAATGCTCCTTGCTCCTTGCCCCTTGCGAGCTGAACCTACTGCTATGCATGCGTACATGTATTGTCACATCACTCTGAAATACATATGTACATATATACACATACTATATATACATATATATATATATATATATATATATATATATATATATGTGTGTATAATTCCATTCGGACACTCTCGTATAACTAATAGTAATTGAACGAGCGCTGAGCAGGCGATATAATCTAAAGGTCACACTCTCTAGTCGAGAATTAACAATGCTGATGAAATCATTCACGATAACAAAAAAATAAAAAGTATTATCCAAAAATAAAAAAGTTCCGCTGCACTGGTTAAATATTGTGAGGTTATGTTTGTCGGTAAATAAAGTGTACTGGGAAAAAGTGCAATTTGTTGATTCAATTTTGGCTTTAGAATCTCTCCCAGAATCTTAAAATCTGCCTAATGCGACGCAATCTGAAATCTGTGAATCTGAATTGTGAAATTCAATTGATAACGCAGTGAGTCACAATTTCACTATTTCTAGCCAAATACATACCTGTATAAATGATAGTAAAAACAAGATTTAATTGCAAATATGTATGCATGTCCAGACTGTATGTATGTATGTATGTAAGTATGTATACCTTGATAATTTCAGGGTATCTTTCTGTACATAGGGTATCTCTTAGTACCTAATATGGTTTCCAAAAAGCAAGTACTTAAGCTCTACTTTAGAAATATGTACATAGATATGTACATACGTACGTATATGTATATGTACATATACAGTCTGTCAAGAAACAGTTTACACAAAGCGAAAAATTCATATTTTTCGACTTTAGACACAAATATTATGGCTATTTATTCAAATTAACTTAATTTTTTTGATGGCAATCTATTTAATAACAAATTTTAAATTAATTTATAAAAAAAAATCAGCAAAATTAAAAAGGGGTGGGAAAATAAACAACAAAAACTAAGATTACACAAGATTCACGCTGTCAAGAAACTCTTTACACAAAATGCTTCTTTTGTTGTTAGCTTGAAATTTAAAGCGTATTTTGCAAATTTTCGGTAATTTTAATATCTGGTATAACATTTTATAGCATTAAACACATATTGCAGTCGTTGCTTCAATGATTGAACAATTTTGTTGGGTATTATTTATGGGTGTCTTGCCATGTTTCTAAAATAGTCACTTTCCGTTGTGAGCGGTTCCTTAGATACGGTTTTCCCTGCGATTTTCTTCAAGAGCTCCCAATTTTTTTGATGGGGCTCTAATGGGGACTCTTAGGAGATGCATCACAATAACTTTTCCATAATTATATTTCATCCAAATCCATCATTAATCTCATTATAATTGAGCTCATTGGTTTAATGGAATATAAAATTTGGCTTATTGATGTTATAAAAGCCTTATTTCCCCTACCTAGCTTCAAAATTGTGTTCTTAATTTTGAGGTATTTATCCGCACTAATAGTGTCCTCTGCAAACGGGTGGTCTTAGACACCTCAGCTGGAGATGCATCACCAAACTATAACCGAACACTTTTAAAATTTTTCAGTAGAAATGTTCTTTTATTTTATTCTAGCGTAATTAAGGGATTTGACTATATTCTAGATGGACCATTGTTACACTGCATCATTATTATTGTTTTGTAGCAAATTTTGACGATTTCCTAGAATTCAGCCGGCTGACTAATCATGTTCACAGCGAAACTGATGCTATTTTTTGCATTATCCGATAAAAACGCAGTTTTTTTTGAATGACTCTAAAAGTGTACCCATACCGTAGTATGGTATCCCATAGTATTTCGTATGATACATCTACGTCATATTATTCCTTAAGCACCTTTGCAAGTGTACGCATTGATATTTTCCGATTTTGATCAATATTCCGCTTAAATAATGGGTCTCTACAAAAATACAATTTTTATTTTTGCCCATTGAAACTCTTAATTTCGAGTTTACATCCATATTCCGCCCGATTTATAGCGCTATAACGACTTTTTTTTGACACAGACAACTATTCAACTAGTTTCCCAATAGATTTTCCCAACTTGTGATCATAATAAATCCATTGGATCACATCAAAGCTAAATCTCTGAACAGGCACTATTACAAATTGAAGTAAATCACTTTTTAGATGCGTCATCAGCAATATTTTTCAAACACATTAAAGACGATGCAAGAATAAGCATGATCAACGCGACGCACACTGCAAACGCAACGGTAAAGCGCCGTTATTTCTTAGAGCTCGACCAACCCTAATTGAACAACGAAGTGTGTAAAGAGTTTCTTGACAGCGTGAATCTTGTGTAATCTTAGTTCTTGTTGTTTATTTTCCCACCCCTTTACAATTTTGTTAATTTTTTTTTATAAAATAATGCAAAATTGATCAATAAATAGATTGCCATCAAAAAAATTAAGTTAATTTGAATAAATAGCCATAATATTTGTGTCTAAAGTCGAAAAATATGAATTTTTCGCTTTGTGTAAACTGTTTCTTGACAGACTGTATATACATGTGTACATACATTCATACATATAACAAAAAAAAAAAAAAAAGATGAAAGCTACAAAAATCGTTGCCTAACACTGAACTCTTCATTTACATATTTAGTTCTTATCGTCACATATACTTGTATACATACATGTATGTATGCAATACAAATACATTGTATGTATGTATGTATTGCATATTTGTATGCACACATTTTTCTGCTTTATATTGTACACATTTCATATCACTTTTATATTCCTTCATACAATTGTGCACAAACTCTCAATTGCTCTCGCTGCGCTTCACCTTCTCCCGCCCGTTTCGCTTTTCCCCTCTCTCAAACTGTCGCTCTATCTCTGTCTGGCGCACCCGCGCGCGCTCTGCCCAAAAACAGCTGTCTCTTTGCCTTTTGGGGTTTGTCTAGTCTCTAGTTCGTAAACTCGTAGTAGTCGTTGTCGGCGGCGGCGGCACAGTGATCCGTTACTTATTGTCTACCCCCTGCCCAGCATGAACATCGCCCTTCCGCCCAGCCCCTCATCCGCATTGCGCTAGCCAGACTTGCGCTAGCGCGCTTTCTCCTTCTAGCTGCCTTCATGAAGCCATCCTTGTCTTGCAATCTATAAATAAAATGTTGGCTGCATTTTGCGCTGCTGTTTTTGTGACTGTTAATAAAAATTCCATTTGCTTTATACATCCGAAGGCAGAAATTGTCGAACAAAAACGCACGCACACAAACACACACACAGACATATATATATATATATATATATATATATATATATTTATTTATGTGTGGTATAAAGTGAGTTGTTGGTTGTTTGCTTTACTATACATCTATACATACATACATACATATGTCCATATGTATGTATGTATGCCTAATGCGGTAATGTTTACTGTTGTTGATGCTGCTGTCTTTAGTTTCTGACTTTTCTGTCTTTTGGCAATTTTTGATTTTCGCTGAAAATTATAAAAATATATTTTCTGATTTTTTTTTTTGTTTTTGTTATTGTTTTGATAAACAAACAGCGCAGCCCATGATTACCTCATATGTACGTACGTACATACATACATATGTATGTATGTATGGATGTATGTATATTATTATTATTGTTTAGTTGTTGCTATTCTTCTTGCTCTATGTTTGAATTGTTGACAGCGTAACAACTAGAACAGCTAATGTAAATACATATATACACACACATGTACGTACACATACATACATATGTACTTGCATGTACGTGAACATGCACCCATACACATGTCACCCATACCCTACAATCCAACCGCCCAAATTAGCCACGCCCTACACACTTTGTACTTGGCGGCGGCGGCGGCGCCAGCGTCGCGACATCGTCGTTGGCCAGTCGCTAAGCTTTAGCATTTTTTTTTTACGTTACTTTTTCCTTTCTGCGCTTTTTCATTTCCCACCATACTCAAGCACACCATTCACACACACATGAATATACAAGCATATATATGTATATATATATTTTTTGTTATACATACGTACATATACATTTAATTTCATTCCCCTTGCGTTCTTTGGCTTTTACTTTTGTATATTTGTTTGCCTTTATTTTAAATGTGACTGAGGCGCTGACGTCGCTGCTGGCGTCGACGGCACAAACGCGACGCTTGCGCTTACTCACAATCAAATCTCACGCCGCATTTTTAGTCTCAATTTGTTTGTGCTTCAATAATAACTGAAACGTAAAACTCACGCGGCTAAAGCGACGAATCCGTCAACGTCAGTTTACTTTACCTTACTTTACATTACACTTTTGATTTGCTATTTTTCACTCTATTGTGTATTTTTTTATTGTTGTTTTTGCTTTTGCATGTTTGTGTGTGTTTGCCTGCTCAATAGTAAACTGTTTTTAAAGCCTGCAATTCGTCGCTGCCGCTGCCGCTGCTGCTGCTGCTGCTGCTACGACAGACGCTACTACTAGTGCTGCCGCTGCCGCTGCTGCTGCCGTTGCCTTTGCTATCGCAGTGGGCGAGAGCTTTCGAGAATAAGAGAGTGAGCCACGGCAGGCCGGCAGGCAAGCATCGCTGTTGCCGTTGCCGCCTCCGCCGCCACCGCTACCGCAACTCGTTCGTTTCCACTCGCTGCGCTTACATTTTGTGTTGTCGTGGGTCGCCGCCGCCGTCGTCACAACGTTCGTCGCTCGGTCGCCTCGGTGAGTGGGTCGTGTGCTCTCGTCGTCGATTTTGTTTTTGTTGCAGTAGCAGCATAATTAGACGTAGCGACGTCGACGGCATCGTCGCTATCCACCTCTCGCTGCTACTGGGTCTCTCAATCTGCGTATGCGTAACGCGGCGCAGTGCAGTTGTGTTGTGTGCCCGATGCCCGTTGTATGTTATTCATTTTTTTTTTTTTTTTTTTTTTTTTTTTTTTTTTTTTTTTTTTTTTTTTGGCAATGTTTTTCTACTCGTGCACATAAGTATATACATATGTACGTAGTACATACATACATATGTGTGTAAATTTAATATTCTTCAAGCAATTTGCGGGCAGCGACAACAGTCACATAGATACATATACACAAACATACGTACATACATACATACATATGTATGTATTTAGGTATTTACACACTTGCCAGAATAACTATGCATACAAACTTGAGGCTATGATTATAATAAATAATTTTGTGCATTTTTTTTTTTTATTATTTGTTATTGATTTGAAAAATTTATATTTTTGGCTTATGTTGGAGCTTAATCTACCGTTAAATCACATATTGTGTTAATGAAGCAATTAGGCCTTTTTACCGTTCGAATGAATTCTTGCCAAATTTCATACAAATATGAAAACAAAGGAGCTTAATTCCGATCTAGGAAATCTAATTATAATTATAATACTGTTTGATATGGTGAAAACGCTGCGGCGGATCTGTTATACACCTTCTGCTTGACAACTTTAATTCGAGTGGCTTTGTCACGTGAGGAGAGACAGCGGAATATCAGCCGCAAAGAATTGGGCAGGGTATTAGGCAGAGGTTAAATACACATACATGTACATGCATACATACATATGTACATATCTTATAATCTGAATGTGTTGAGCGGAAGAAGATGCCAACAGAGTGAAGCGAAAAAGATTCGATCGATTTCTGGAATAACGTCATTTTCAGTGACAAAACTAAATTTGTATGTATGTAAATACATGCTCACATACATACACACATACATACATGTGTAGAAGATTTAAAATATAATTAGTTTACTTTAGGTTTAACAATTGTTTTTAAACAAAAGTCAGCTATACATACGTACATACATACATACGTGTATGTACGTATGTGTATGTGCGTGAGTGTGCACAAGTGTATGTGTACGTGACTTGAATCAAAAGCTTGAAATTTTGATAACATTTTTCCACTGTTACAATTTGTGTATATAAGTGATATGTACATATATACACACATATATATATATATATGTATATATATATATACATACATGCATATGTATCAGTGTATATACAGATTATCATTTGTGCTTTTTGGCTTCCCTCACTTTTTGAGGGGCAAACGACATGTCATACGATTAGCACCCAGCCCAGCGGCTCAATACAAAACACAAATTCAATTAAATTTGCTATGCCGCAGTTAGCTAGTGTTGCCAGACTGCTGAGATTTCCTATGAATGTATATACATGTGTATATACATACATACATATGTACATTACATGCAGTGTGCGATCATTTTATATATATATGTGTGTGTGTAAGCTATGTAAACAGTTTTGAATGCATTTATAAACTTATGTATGTATGTATGTATGTACATAAGTGCATTGGATATCTTATAGAAGAATGTTGATATAATTCGTTGGGAAATTTAATGTTTGTTTGTATGTATGTGATTTTTACTTCTATTTATTTATTTAACTACTTTGTATTCTCTTTGTGCTGGGGCATATTAGCTTCCCTCTGATTACATAAAGTCTTGATGAATGATAAATATTATTGTTAAGGCGTCATATCATATGTATGTACACACATATATACATACTTTTATATAATATATGTAATATACATACATATGTATGTATGTCTTACAAATTGAGACAATTACATTTATAGCGCATCTTTTGCGATCTGCCATGCAGGAATGCATTTATTCATTTACATACATACATATGTACATACATACATACATATTTGTTGTCGTCGTTGAAATTATTTAATTTTTTTTATTTTATTTTTTTTTTTCAGTTGTTTTTAAATATTTGTTGATTTTTAATTTCGTGTATATACATACATATGTATGTATATATGTATATATATACATATATATAATTTTTTTTTTTTTTATGCTGCGATTACGTCAGCTGACACTCATTGGTACGAATGTCAATGCTAAGAAAAATATAAATAAAATAAATTATATATATATATACATATGTATGCGCAAAACAAACCAATATACGTACATACATGCATACATGCACATATGCATATGTACATATGTATATATGTAATATGTATATTCACATTCGCGTGTGTGTGTGTGTACATAATTTGTAGTTAAACAGTTTGCAGCATTTTTTTGTAAATTTGTTTGAGTGAAAGTTGCGCAGTTTGAAATCAAATGAGGGGAAGAAAATATAACGAAATGGAATACATATTAACATACACAGTTACATGCGAGAGTGCACGTGTGTCTGTGTATGTGTGTATACGAAGCAAATTGGCAAGAAGTGCAACACGAAATGAACTCATCCGTAAAAAGCAGAAAGGAAAAAAAAATACAAAAATAATGCATAAAACAAGTAATTAGAGCGGGTGGCAAAGAGTAAGAGATAGAGAGGGATAGGGATAGGGACGAGGAGAGTGGCAGAGAGCGAAGTTCAAAACTTGAACGATGCGCGTTGACGACGTTGCCAGACGACTGAAAATAATAACTAATTGCAATTTATTGCGCTGTGCAAAAACAAATTTAGCCCAGAGACTTCGAAAGGACGTTGTAGAAACTTTATCAAGTATTTGTTTCATATTAAAAAAATAAAACAGAATCGCAACTTTGTAGTCATGTACATATTTAAGGTCAATGAACACTGTGGGTAACCGAGGGTAACTCATATCCTTTAATATAAGTACTATAAATACATACATAAATATATACACATGCATATACATACATATATGTATGTGTGTATGGATGTACATATATGTATATATGTACTTATTTATATACATTTGTATTTGATCGTCATCTTAATGCTTGTTGTCTTAAATGTACTATAATTTGTATAAATTGAGTTAAGGTTACTCAGTATGGGCTTTGTTTAAATATTTGTGTATACTTATACATACATACATACATACATATGTATTATGTATTTCTATATGATTTTATGCCATCAATTTGAAATTTTTATGCATACTCGTGTGCTATTAATCAATTTGACATACATGCATGCATACATACACACATGTATGTGGTCATACAAACACATATTGTGCGCGCTTGTGTGTGTGTGCAGTGTATTTAGGCGCACTAATCTAGAGAGAACAGCAGCAACTCAAATATAACGGGGGCATTTATTACCCATTCCCTCTCCTTTTGTCTTTGCTCTGCCTCTACTTAAATGCGTATGTACATACAGACACACATATACACAAATGTCCAGGTGCGTGAGCACGCACACAACAACAACAACAACACAGACATACACAAGCGCATCCTCGAACCATTAGCGGATCATATTAATGCCCATTACGGGCATACGCTAGCACTGAAAACGTGTACATACATACGTAAATAGGTATTCATAGCGATGCATATGTACATGTATATAATTATACATATATATATATATATATATATGTACATGTATGTATGTACATATGTGTGAACATAATTAAACAGCACACGAATATTGAATGCAAAGTCGCTGGAAGACCAAATCCAAACGCCATTTGATAGCTACATACATACATATGTATGTACATGTATGTATGTACATACATACATAGCTCTCTCATCTACTGTTAACGGCAATGTTCTATTAAAATGCTTTCACCAACAACTTAACTATGTATGGCTGCTATTAGTGCTGTGCGCCTGCTAACAGTGAAAATTAAAATCCACTTTGGTTCATGGTTGTGCACTGCAGTTCGCTGCTAACGGCAAACCTAAAAACTCGCCGCAGCATTCTATCAACTTTTATTACTGTAAGCAAAGAGCTTTCTAATACACACGCAACCGCAACGGCAGCGGCAACGGCAACGGCAACGGCAACGTTAGCGGCCTTGCGATCACACTATACAAGAACAAACGAGAAATGCTGAGAAACTGCGATAGCAACGACGACATCGGCAACGTCAATAACAGCAGCAGCAGCAGCAGCAGCGGCAGCAACACTAGCAGCATACAGAATGAACTAAACAATTTAAGTTCACTCGGTTAACAGACAGACAGACAGACATACAAATGTTCAGTCAGCGTCGCAGCTGCTGCTCCCAGCCCGTTTTCGTTTTTGTTGTAGACTTGCCAATTTTACCTTGCCGCTGCTCTCTAGCAAAACAGTGTCGAACTTAAAGAGCGAGTAACGTGACGTGTCGTTGTCGGCGACGTGCGCGCTTGAATTTTTTTTATTTTTGCCAACTTCCTACTATATACAAACCAGCAGGCCGAACCAGCAGAAACAACAAAAACAAAGAAAAAAAAAAAAAAAAAAAACAGCTAAAAGGCAAACCAAACGATACGAACGCCGAATGCCGAAGCAAAGCGTGTGTGTAACATAAATGCAAAACGTGCAAATCAAGCAAAGTGTGCAAAATAAGCAAGCCAAAAGAAAGAAAAAAAAAAGAGAACGAAAACATAAATACAAAACAGAAAACAGTCGTGTCGACAAACAGAGAGAAAACGCCAGAGAGCACAAACAAATTGAGAGAACGCCGGTCGCGAGTGCTCACACTTATACATTTACACTCGCTGAGCGGAAGAGCGCGAGAGAGTTCTAGCAAAAACGCTGCTCCTATGGCAGCTGATTTTTAAAAATTTGCCGGTAAGCGTGTCAGCTGTTTAACGATAGCGACGTTGGCGTTGGCGTCGGCGTCAGCAGCGAAGTTTTCTCACTGTTACGTTGCCATGTTAGCCACGGCAGCAACAACATCAACAGCATCATCTGCGAGCAACGCCGCACGCAAACGCAGTCGCAGCACAAGCAACAACAACGGCAGCAAGCGAAGCGCCGGCAGCGGCGCCGCTGGTCGCAAGTTAACCAAGAGCGTGAGTGTTGTTATTTTTTTCTTTTCGTTTTGTGTGTGTATTTCTCTTTGTTTACATTAGCGGCGCTTCGTGCACGTGCTGATGCTTACTACTGCTGCAGCAATTTGCTGTGCGCCCAGTATACATTTTCTTAACAGTGGTCTGTTAAGCAATTGGGGACACAATTCATGTTAACCCATTGATTGCCCTGTATGGAAATTAACAGAAATATTTCATTTTTTAAAGAGAAATTAACACACAATAAATTTTTTTCTGCGCTTGCACACTTCAAATATTTCTCTCTTCGCTAAAGTGTAAACATAAATAATTAAATACAACAATCAACAAGAAATCCAATCTAATTGGGTTAATGACTCGAACAATCAAATAATAATGATATAGAATTTTATAAAAATAAACAAAAATATATGTAGGTCTCCGATGTTTTTTTTTTTTTTTTTTTTTTGAATAGGCTTTAATGTTTATATCATCAGATATCCGAATCGCGTTGCTCTAGTACTAAATCAATGACAATGACAACGACAAAAGTACTAAATAAAAATGCAAAATAAAAAATACATAAATTAATTGTTCGATGGTGGCTCTGCCTTGCGTGCTTTCAAACGTTCGTTGTCGCTTCCCATTCATTCGTCGTAACGACTCGTGTCTGTTCGGCTCGTCGTCGTGCAAACAAGACGTCGGACTCGCACGCTAAAAATAAACGGACATAGTTTTTTTCGTGTGTGTGTGTGTGTGTGTGTGTATTGTGGGTAAGCAATGAAAACGAAAATTTGCGTGACGTCTCTCGACCTTGACTCATCGATGTGAACTGTTAAACTGCGGCTACGACGGCGAGTGTTGTTCCCTGGTGTTGCGCGACGGCGTTGCCAGACAGCTACAATTGTTTTGGGCTGTTGTGTTGGATGGCAGCCCTAATGTCAACGTCTTGCCGTGATGGCGACAACCAGTTTTTAAACACACATATGCACAGATGAATACATGTATAAAAAATATATATATATGTGTATTCATGTACATATATGTGCATATGTAAGTATTTTGTATTTGCAATAAAGCGTTATCACAACACGAAAGCAAAAAAAAAAAAAAAAAACTTGTTCGTTGCATGTGCTGAAGCTGCGGTGCACTTGGGACTGTGTGAGTGAGGCGGACAAATAAAGCGAACGTTGAAAAAAATTTTGCTACCCGAAAGCATTTGAAAAATCACCAAATATGCAACGGTTTTCAAGCTGCATTGGAATGCACTCGCAATCGTAATCGTAATAGTACTCTCTCACTCTCTCGCACAAAACGAACCTACGTACATCTGGTGCAGCCGCTGTCGCTGTTGCAGCAACAGCAGCAGTTGCTGTCGTCACACACACACAAGTATCCAACTGCACAGATGGTGCCAATAAGAAGTGCATACATACGTTATGCTTGTCATTGCCACACCCTCGCACACGGCCCCTCACCCACATATAAAAGCATACACACACATACACACACACTCACATGCACACAAGACAAGCATTCATATAGTGAGAGGGACGCTCACGCTCGAATTTGGTTTTG
Organism: Drosophila mettleri; assembly: GCA_035047625.1. NCBI lineage: Eukaryota > Metazoa > Arthropoda > Insecta > Diptera > Drosophilidae > Drosophila > Drosophila mettleri. The sequence goes on from JAWNPI010000109.1 coordinate 17,072,359, forward strand.
TCTCGGTTCGTTCTCGCCGTCTACGTCTGCGTCTCGCGGGCCTTTTCGCACGCTTTTGCTTTTGTAGCTCCCATCAACATCAACATCATCATAGATTTATCTCATTCGCGCGCACGTGAGTGGAGCAAACCGAAAAATTAAGTCGTCGCTGCCCATTTCGTTTGCATTTTGCGCTCACCGCAGCTCACAAAAGTTTGTTATCATTTGTTTTCTCCTTGGCTCTTGTTCGTTGTTGGTGTTGCCAATTTGGCCCGTTACAACTTTCTTGTGTGCGCTTGTTGGGGTTTGCGTTTGCTCATTTTTTCCTATCCATGATTGGCAACACTTTTTCTTCGCGTTTCCATCTTGCATCAAAGTAGCAAAATGAGATTCCGTCCAGCGCCCAGCTGTTGTCATGTTCACCAAACTACACATAGCGGTGCGACGCGTCGAGACCGCAAAATTTGCTTCCTTCCTTTTTTAACACTTCTTGCTGAGAGATACCACGACACTTGCAGAACTATAGACAAACTCAAAAGGATTAAATGTCTGCCGCTAAACGTTTACAACAAAAAAAAAAAAAAAGTTGCTAAAATAAACGAAAACCTATACACATTTTACATACATACATATTTAAAAATTCTCCATTTTCTAACTTAAATTAAATTGGTATAAGTTTTATTGAATCATAATTTAAATTGCTCTTTTATTCACACAGTCGCGCACACACAGACATATGCATACATACATACATTATAAATGTGCATGTTATGTGTGTATAAATACGAACATAATTTGGGCAATGGCGTCGTCGTCGTCGTCAGCGTCGCTGCTAGCGTCGTCGTTGACGTCAACGCGCTCCTCGCGAAATGACAAAGACGCCGGTCGGGCTGCTCTGCTGCTGCTGTTGATTGCTGGGCAATGTTGGAAGTATAGAAAGAAGAAGAACACTCACAGTCGCGCAGCAGCGTCGTCGCAGCAGAGTCGACGACGTAGCAGCAGCAGCAGCAGCAGCAACAGCAACAGCGGCAGCAGCAACTACAAATAGTTGTTGTAGTTGTGTAGTTTAGTTTCGGTGTTGTTTTTGGATGGGCGCGCGCGGAAGTCGCAGAAATTTATCAAAAGCAACAGAGACCCAACAGGCCAACGAAGGCCGAGCGAGAGACCGACAGACGACGACGACGAAGCGGTTGCTGCCTGTCAATCGGATTAATTTTTATTGTACATTTCTTTCCGTCGTTTTTGCAAAAGTGTTGTGTAGAGTGGTGCAGTTGTGTTGTTTTCTCGACTCCGGCTCGTACGCGGCGCTCTTTCTCACTCTCTCGCTCTCTTTTTGGTTTTGCGTTTCTCACCCTTGCTCTCGCACTCGTGCTCTCTGCAAATAGCAAAAGCGCCGAGTCTGAGACGTTCGCGTTGTCGTTGCTGCCGTCGTCGTCGTTGTCGTTGTCGTTGTCGTTGCCTGTGTACGCGTTTTATTGCTCTTGTTCTTCTTTTTTCACCTTCTTTCTTGCTTATTACGGACCGCGCGTACCATTACAAATACGCGTATAACAATTTGCTGCCTGCCCCGAAACTGAAAGAAAAATACAAAAACCAGCCATAAACTAAGTACGCGGCGTGCAAAATAGTCGATTATAATCGTAAAGCGTAATGTAAATTCGTAAAAGTGCATAAATAAACAACAATGAATGTGATAAATTATAATAGAATGTGAAAATTCATCCACACACATACACCAACACATATACTCGTCATACACAAGCATACATACACACACAGAAGCAAAGCGTATGTGTGTGCAGAAAAATATGCGGCGCTTAAAAAAGGTGAACGGCATTTTGTCATAAATAAGACATACACATACACTCAAATATACATACAAACACGCATACATGCATACATACGTACACATATAAACACACTCTCATCCACAAAGCAAATGCAAAAAAAAAAAATATATATAATTAAATTGTGTTGTGTAGGGAATGAAATAAAAAGTGCTGGCAAAAAGTAAATACATATGTAAATAATGAAAAAATTTGTGTTGGGTAGACATATTTATATTTCGATTTTCAACTTTGTTCTTGTGTCGATTTTTTCTCATTGTCTTTGCTTTTTGATAAAATATTTCACACATGCAGAAGCGCACACACAAGTACTCGAAACACACACAGACACACATACACACTGCTGCTGCTGCTGCTGTTGCATTGCGCTCACTCACACGCATGTCTTGCGGAGCGGCGCTCAGCAGACTAGCACGCGCTTGCTGTGACGTCTCACTCTCTCACACACACACATACAAACACACACACACATATATATATATATATATATATATATGCTCAGTCGTACTCGTCATTTTGTAGCCATGTATTTTGCACGTTTCTCTTTCGCTCTTTTCGCTATTCTGCCATTTTTTTTCTTATTTCAATTGGCGGCCCTCACCGTTGCCACTTAGTCGAGAGGCGTATGTCTGGCAGCGCTGCGCTGTCTTCAAAGAACCAGCGAATCAAAACAAAAAGTGGTTCAGTGTTGCAAATGGCACTGCCTGCCTGCCTGCATATCGATAAGAGAGGAATCGATCAATTGCTTAAGTTTATGCAAATAATTAATTTTTTTTTTTTTTCTTTTTGTGTATAATAAATGAACGCAACTAATCGAGATTTTGTTTGTTCTTTTTGTTATTTCTCTTCTGTTCTGTAGATGTCCGCCGGCGCTCAATTGCAGATGGCCCCACAGACCACATCGACCCTAAGTCATCATCATCCAAGCAGTCAAGCAGCACAGCAACAGCAACAACAACAGCAGCAGCAGCAACAGCAGCAGCAGCAGCCACAGCAGCAACATTTTGCAAATCATCACAGTACGCAAGCGCAGCAGCAACAGCAATTGCTGCCACAGCAGCTCACGCAGCAGCAGCAGCACTTGCAAACGCACACGTTGCATCTGCAGCAGCTGACCACGCAGCAGCAGCAGCAGCAACAGCAGCAACAACAACAGCAGCAGGTGGTGGCGGCGGCGGCAGCAGCGGCAGCAGCAGCGGCGGCATTAGCGCAACAACAGCAGCAGCAACAGCAACAGCAGCAACAGTCGCTGCACCACAGCGCACTGCCGCCACAGCATCAACAGCAGCTGCAACATTTGCACCCACAGCATCCACACGCAGCGCTGCACCAGCAGCAACAGCAGCCGCACGGCGCTGCTGGCGGACACAGCAGCAATCCGGACTCGAATATGAGCACTGGTTCCTCGCACAGCGAAAAGGATGTCAACGATATGCTAGGACTAGGATTGCACTCGAACAACGGCGCCTCCATGCTTGACATGCTCAATGTCCAGCAGCAGCAGCAGCAGCAGCAGCTGAATAGCACAGGGCCGGGCAGTGGCCCAGTGCCCGGACCTGGACCTGGACCCGGACCCGGCCCCGGCCCCGGACCAGGTCCAGGGCCTGCGACCAATGCCAGCGGGAAGCAGCCGCGCACGCCCGCGGAGCGCAAGCGGAAACGCAAAATGCCCAACAATGCGGATGAGACGGGCAACGGAGGCGGCGGCGGCAGCAGCAGCGGGATTGTCAGCGGACTCAAGGTGGGCAAGTCGCTGGCATTTCGTGAGAGCTCCATTTCGAAGGCGGCCAGCAGCTTAGCGTTAAGTCTGGGCGCCGATCGCTGCCCCCTGCCCAGCGGCGGCTCCGGCAGCGTCAGCGGCTCCGGAGCCGGCGCCGGTGGCAAAAGTGCGCGCCTCCTGCTGCCCGTTGCCAATGACAACAAGAAGATTAACGATTACTTCAACAAGCAGCAGCAACAGCAGTCGGGCGGCAACTCTAGCCTGCGGCAGCACACGGGCAGCAAATCGCCATCCTCAGCCACGCAGCAGCAGCATCAGCAGCAGCAGCAACAGCAGCAGCAGCAGCAGCAACAGCAGCAGCAGCAGCAGCAGCAACAGCAGCAGCAGCAGCAGGTGAACAGCCAGGTGCAGACGACGAACGCGTATTCCATACACGGCTATCATTCAACTAGTCCACAGACGCAGTCGCCCAGCCAGCAGCAGGTGCAGCAGGCGGGCTCCGACTTTCATTTTGCGGCGGCGGCGGCGGCGGCAGCGGCCAAACAGCAGCAGCAGCAACAGCGCCAGCAGCAACAGACTTCCAATGCAATGGTTCCTCAGCAGACGCAAATGGGCGTGGCCATGTCACATGTGGGCGTGGCGCACGGCGTCCTCAATGCCGCCAGTCTCGGCCTGGGCGTGGTGGGGCCGCAAACGGCACAGCAGCAGCAGCAGCAGGCCCAGCAGCAGCAGCAGCAGCAGCAACAGCAGCAGCAGCAACAGCAACAACAGCAGCAACAGTTGCCCGTGACCACATCGGCGGCCAGCGTGGCCGTTGTGCCCACGCATCAGCAGCTGAGCACGCTGGGCGTCAATGTCGGCGTCGGCGTTGGCGTCAACGTGGGCGTCGGTGTGGGCGTGGGCGTGGTGGGCGGACTGCCACCGCCGCCGCCACCGCTGCCGATGCCAACGGCAATCATGACGTACACGAAGGGCACCCAGACGGAGGTGTCGCAGATAGAGCTGCAGGAGCGGGAGGCGGAGCACGAGTCGGGTAAGGCGAAGCTGGACGAGATGACAAGACTGTCCGATGAGCAGAAGTGCCAGATAATGAGCCACCAGAAGTCGATCGATCAGCACAAGTCGCACATTGCCAAGTGCATTGATGTGGTGAAGAAGCTGCTCAAGGAGAAGAGCAGCATCGAGAAGAAGGAGGCGCGGCAGAAGTGCATGCAGAATCGGCTTCGGCTGGGCCAGTTTGTGACACAGCGCGTCGGCGCCACATTCCAGGAGAACTGGACGGACGGCTATGCGTTTCAGGAGCTCAGCCGGCGCCAGGAGGAGATAACCGCTGAGCGCGAGGAGATCGATCGCCAGAAGAAGCAGCTGATGAAGAAGCGTCCGGCCGAGTCCGGCCGCAAGCGCAACAACAACAGCAATCAGCAGAACAACCAACACCAGCAGCAGCAACAGCAACAGAATTCCAATTCCAATGACTCCTCCCAGCTGACCGATCGGCTGGGCGGCGCCGGCAGCCTGGACAGCGGCATCGCTGTCGGCAACGCGGCCGTCAATACGTCCGGCGCCGGCGGCGTTGGCGCTGGCAGCGGCCCTGTT